>JAQZBX010009003.1:0-10331 GCA_029593785.1 Cabassous unicinctus | reverse complement strand
TAAAAATATGATTCATTTACATTTCTTAACTAAGTAATTCTAAAGCCGTTCTTGTCCTTGTCACTCAATTACCATTGTCTTAATATGAATATCTGTCATAATTTAGGCAAAAACATTATAATTATTTTCATAAAACACACGTATGACATTGGTATGATATTGTTAATTTTATCCTACATGTTAAACTTCCTCAATAAGTCCAATAAAATGACCAAAGCTAAAATCAGATGAATATCTTGATAGGCCCTAAACTCAAAAAGTGCAATAGTGTCCCATTTTCTATTGAGTAATCTGGTAGTACTTCTATGAATTATAATGCAAACCAACAAAACACAAAACTACCCTCCCAGCATACATCACTTTTATCTCCCTGCCTCTGTTTTGAACCAAAACAATTCTTGTGAATTGTAAGTTACTTAGAGCCTTCAGGAAGATTGTCTGCAACTGATTCTGATCAGAAATATCTACTGGCCAAATGAGAAAAAGCTCCACTGGTATTTTAATAAGGGACAAATTTTATGTTATACATGTATATATGTTACTATGATAAAAATAACTAACTAAATTATTAAATAATTAAATTAATATAATAAAAGCAAAAAATAAAAATAACCAAAACAAAACCTAAGCATTTCAGAAAGCGTTCACTTGAATCCAATATACTGTTGATATGGTTGTAGGACATTTAACAACATTCCTGATCTCATCCCCATTGATGAATCATAAATATCTCTAGGCATTGCCATATATTCACAGGGAGCCATAATCATCCTTGATTGAGAACCACTGGCTGAGAGACTGAGAATTGGAGCATCTTAACAGGGGTTCCAACGATGTCTCAGCCCTTACTCAGCTTATAAATTCAGGCAAATCCTCAACCCCTTGGTCTCCACCTATTTCTGAATATGTGGAATTGGAATCATAATAGTACTGCTCTTATAGAATGGACTTTTGTAAGAATTCAATGAAATAATCCCTATAAAGGTGTTAAGCTCAAGTAACGTTGCTTAAAGAGATTGAAATATTTCTCTTTTAATTAATAGACATTTTATAAACAAAAGATTGAATAGCACCTCTAAAGTGACATTACAGACAGGACATTCCTAATTGGTTGGAAAGAATCTTTTATCATCAAAATTAGGTTGTTATTGGTTATGGCTTCATATCCAAGGAGCACAGTTCACTTTGTTGAAGAGGGGAAAATAATATTCCGGAGAGAACAACAGGGTTGCATCCACACCCCAAGTCAATGCTTGGAAGTCCAAGGGACTAGTGAAGGTGGCTTCATCAGTATTAAATATAGGGAAAACTTTGATTCAAAGGATGGGAAAGGTGTTAGAATATTAGAGCTACAAAGAAAGCAGAATCCACAAGGAGGAGGAATGATAAAAGCTGGATTCACCTAATGCAACCTGGTCTCATGGGAACAGAAAGTCAACAGGAAACATTTCCATTTTCTCCTGGAGAGTGTCCCAAAGTGAAATAATGGCTCAGGAGATGAAGTGAAAAATAAATGTGCTAAGAAGGGACAGAGGAAAATGTGGTAGTAAGCAGCTAAAATAAAGCTGTAAATAGCTCTTCTTCTGCTGTTCTTCATCTGTAATCTTAGGCTGGAAAGGATACAGTTGTTTCTTTGGGGTCCTAAGTCTGGCAGGGTGACCAATGCCTGACTTCTTCCTGTTGTCTTGTCTGGGGACAGAGCTTCAGTCTCCATTACCAACCACCCAGGAATGTATTTGGACTTTCACAGCGAGACCTTTCTCTCAGAGTTAGCATCCAGATGAGTTAGAAAGCCCAGTAGTTGCTGCAGGAAAGTGTCAGGGAAAATGGAAGCCAAGCATTTTTATGTGATGTTATATGAGGTCATTGTGGCACAGTCCAGAGCTGAGAAATCACTCAGATTGTTTGCTTCCTTCGCTAATAATTCAATGTCTTTATTTACAATGTACTTAAAATTTGTTTCAATATAAATGCACAGATATTCAGAAACCTCTGTGAAAACACACGGGTGAACAAACCAGGTTTATTCTCTGATCAATTGAATCTTACATTTTACTGGAGATGTCAGAGTACAATGAAATAAGTGTGGATAACAAAAGTCCTCAGAGATATACTGTATGAGGAAGATGTATCAGAGTTATAGGTATTAATGATGTGTGCACAGTTCTATAGAGGATGTTCTGGGAAGTCTTTTGCATACAGTATGAAGTACAGAACATTCTGATGGGTCCCCATTAGATTGTCAAAAAGGAGGCCAAAACCCAACAATGATAAAGAACAGATTGCCACTAAAGAAAAGTGAAAAGAAGATCTGTGACATCAGCTATGGGACCATATAAAAACCACTTCAGTCAAATAAATATGGGACAGGCCCAGGAATACCAGGTAGATCAGGGTGTGATGTGGAGACGATGAGGGGGCAGGAGCAGCAAGAACATGTGCTCTGTCTGTGGTCCTTGTGTTTCCAGGCACTTCGGCTTCCACCCTGACTGACTTATTCTCTCTCCAAACTCGCCCTTCCATTGCCTCAACTTTCAAGGACCTTTTCCCATTAGCAGGAGCTGGCCTTTTTATCTTTCCTTGTCTTTAGTGAAGTGATTTCCAGAAATTATTGTCCCTTTCCCAGTGTAAGAAAGACTTTAATTACTTTGTGAACTGCAATGTATTTTTGTTCCCACAGACATACAGACAATACACATACACATATAAACACACAACACACAAACTCACACACACAACACAAGCACCCCCTAACAAAATACTCTGTGAAATGATTTTGCACATGTCTTTACTATGATTGTTGACCTATGATATTTTCTGTGGTTCTCTACCATTCTATCCTAACTGATTGAAAAACAAAAACAAAAAATCGTACCATTTTGACCTGTTAATGATCAACCATCTCAGGATATCGAATTCATTCTTCTAGCATGTTCTGCATATGATTTTCTTTAAACTGAGGCAGTAAAAGATTTTATTAAGAAACAAGTAAAGAGATAGTAAACACTGGAGAAACGGGTGGTGAGCATGCTACAGGTTGAGACACACAATGTGGGGCCCTGGGGTAGGTCTTTTTAAGGTTTTTCCTCTTCCCTCTTCCCATATTAAGGAGGCATCTCAGTTGCTTGCTGTCCTGATTGGTTGCCTTTCTACCTTCACTTGTTTGCTTTCAGGAAACCAATAAGCTGGCCTTTCTGTTTGGAGTTATGCATGGCTTCTTTTGAGTGCAGAAGTTTCAAATGGAACATTGTGACCAGCACTTTGGAAGGTATTTTCATTGTAATGGTTCCAGCTTTTTTCTCAAGGAGTTGCCTTCCTTCAGGGGATTTCCAGGTGGGATCTCCTGGCTATATTCTGGCAAGTGGCCTTCCCTTATTTCTAGTACTCACCTGCCTCTATTTTTCCCTTAAAGTGATTACACCCTTATTCTTAAGGTGGTGCTGAATGGCAATAGTCATTTTCTTTAGCTGCTTCCTACTGGTTAAGGGCAGTTGTCCATTCCTGACAGGGTGTGGAATTCTCTGGCTATTCTACTGAGGTTGAGGGAAAGTGGGTCCAGCACCATGGTTGGAACTGGATGAAATCCCCAAGCTGTACACCATTTCTAACATTTACCTCCTACTTCTCTTTCTCTCTTTATTAAAAATTGCTGGGAAACAACTTTCTGCCACTCACAAAATATATATTTATTCATCTATTATAACTCAGTGACCAACAGAGCTAGGTACATAGAACTTTGCTCTATCCTTCAAGGAGTTCATCATTTTGCAGTGTTAAAAAATAAGGACTTCAATAAAAGCAAACGCATTCATAGACACACAATGATGTGTGATAGCACATTACTGAGTGTAATCTATATCATTGAACTATAAAGGTGAATGTCATTAAGAGGGGGAAACTTTAGGTCACATATTTTACCAGAATAAAAATAAAACATAGGACTATACAACACAGTGATCCCTGTTGTGCAAGATGTATAATAGTTAATAGTAAAATACAAGAATGGTCCTTCATGAATTAAAACCAATATATGATAGTAATATAATACAAGGTGTTACTAATAGGGTGATATATTGGCAGAAATCACATATTGTAAACAGTAGATGAGATATAACAATAGTATTTTAATTATCTTTCATCAGTTTTAACAAAGGTAACTACTATTAAAAATAGTACAATTATTTTAAAAGTGTTATCATCCATTATAGCAGATGTTCCATATCAATGTAAGGTTTTAGTGGTGGGGTGGTATGGGGGAATTGTGTATTTTACTCATGATTGTTTTGCAAACACACAACTTATCTAGTAAAAATTAAAATAAATGAATAAATAAATTAAATAATTTACAACAATATCAAAAACATAATCATAAACCCTTCCACACAAAATAAAATAAGAATCTGTCTTCTTCCTATGGGGATGTTAAAAGAAAGTTTCACAAAGTGATTACTCCAGGCATATCTGGCTGAGGAGGTGGTATTTTCCAGATATGAAGGGGTAAAAATCCCAATTGAAACAGTGGGAGAATCCCTGGCAGAGGAAAGTAGTTGTGTAAAGGAGCTGGTGAAAGTTCAAGTCAAAGTCAAGATCAAGGAGACCACGTCCAATGCCAAGGAAGCCATGCAGTACTGTATGTATGTCCAGGTGTTTGTGTGTCTCTCCTAATGTAGTTTTATTTGTGTGTGAGTATGCATATTTTTGTGCTTGTTTGGTGTTCTCAGAGCAAGGAAATCTTGGCTCATGGTCCAAAATATGTCCCATATAATACAGACCCTGAAATGCTAATCTATATTTGGAAATAAAGTGGGTATTAACTTCTGTTTATGGGAATCCTTGGAAACCAAGTTAATAAAGGACTAGAGGAACAAGATACTGCTAAGAGAGCCTATTTTTTTTTCCTGAGGTTCCAGCAGCAGGGAGGACAACTCTTTCTTTTTTTTCCTTATTGGAGAAGTTGTAGGTTTACACAACAATCATGCATAAAATAAAAGATTCCCATATAGCATGTTATTATGAATACCTTGCATTGGAAAGGAACATTTGTTAAAATTTATGATAGGAAATTTTACAATTATACTATAAATTATAATCCATGGTTTAACTTGGGGTTTATTATTTACATAGTGTAGATATATGTATTTTAAAAAATTATTCTGTTAAAAATATACAATCTAAGGGTTCCCCTTTTAATCACATTCAAATATATATTTCAATGCTGTTAATTATGTTCACAATATTGTGCTACCATCACCACCCTCCATTATCATTATTGGTTTTTACCTTCATTCCATTGTGGTTGGAATATACACATTCTATGACTTCAATATTTTTTAATTTATTTAGGCTTTGTGAAGTAACATATGGTCTACCCTTGAGAATGATTACTGTGCATGCAAAAAGAGTGTGCATTCTGTTCTTGGGAGAAGTTTTCTGTATGTCTGTAAGAATGAGCTGGTTCAGAATATTGTTCAAGCCCTTTATTCCCTATTGATCTTCCTACTTGATGTTCTATACATTATTTTTTAAACTTATTTATTTTAAAGAAACTTTAGATCATATAAGTGTTACATAAAACATATAAGAAATTCTGATATGCCCCACCCCTTCCCCTTCCCACAGTTTCCTACATTACCCAACATCTTTAATTAGTTTGGTACATTGGTTACAGTTGATGAACACATATTGAAGCACTATCACTACCTGTGGATTACAGTTTACATTTCAGTTTACACTCTGTCCCATGAAATTTTGTAATTTTTGACAAAATATATAATGCCCTGTATCCATCATTGCAACGTCATGCAGGACAATTACAGTGTCCCAAAAATGCCCCCATGTTACACTTATTTTCCCTCTCTTTCCCCTCAGAACATCCAGTGGCCACTGCTGCCACATCAAAGATAAAAGTTTTTCCACTGCTAGAATAACAATAAAGACTATAGTAGAATAATAGTAAGTCTTCTTTAATCCATTTTTCATTCCCCAATCTTGAGAATTTGGGGATGGTGATGACCACTCTGCCTCTAATTAAGAGGAGGGTTAGATATCATGGGGCAGATGGATGAAACTTTCTTGCTTGCAGTTGAATACTCTCTCTGTTCCTTGGAATGGTACTGTCCATCATCATCACTTGTTAGTTGTTCTGGGTGAGTTCAATGTACTGGAGAATAGATGTTGCGACTCTCCTGAGATTCAGGGCCCAACTGGCACTTGGACAGAACAAAGATTTAAGTCTCTTGGACATACATCTATCAAGTATAGTACTAACTATAGGTTCAAATAGAAGAGGAAGAAGAGCCATGTGAAGGGAAACCACAAATGAGTCAAACCCTGTCAAACTGGGGTACATAAGTTCCAAGATAAGGCCCAATGGCAGTGCATCAAACTCCTGAGTTGTCTGCCCTGCCTATAGTGTCTGGATGTCTGTGGAGCCTTCAGGAGCCCTGCTATTTGAGGGAATATTTACTGTGGCAGTCAATGAAATCCTACTGAGACATGCATAAGTGTAACCTCTGGAATGACCTCCCGACTAATTTGAAATCTCTTAGCCATAATAACTCATTTATATTTACCATTTCCTTCTTACAGTTAAGGTCCTTTTCCAGATGCATTGCTAGTTGGTATTTGGTAGTAATCCTTAGGTGCTAGGGTGGTTCATCCCCAGGAGCCATGCCCCATGCTGGGGGGAAGGTAGTGTGCTTATAGGGTGAGTTTGGCTTAGAGAGAGGCCATGTTTGACCAAAAAGGAGAGTGGTGTATTAAAGTCTCCTAATTTTAATGCAGAACCATCAATTTCTCCATTCCAACCTGTCAGTATTTATATCATATATTTTGGGGCCCTACAGTTAGGTACATATATATTTATAACTGTTGCATCTTCTTGTTGAATTGTTCCTGTTATCATTTTACAATAACCATTATTGCCCCTTGTAACATTTATTTTACTTAAAATCTATTTTATCTTATATTAGTATAGGTAACCCAGCTCTCCTTTGTTAGTACTAGCATGGTATTTATGTTTTTCCTTCTATTCACTTTCAACTTCCTTGCACCTTTGAATTTAATGTGAGTCTTTTGCAGACAAATGACTGGAACATTTAATGCATTCATATTTTTAAAATTTATTTTTCTTTATTTTTAAAGAAGTTTTAGATTATACATGTTACATAAAAAATATAAGCGATTCCCATACCTTGCATCCCCTCCCCCCATGTTCCTACAATAAATATCTTTCATTAATGTGGTACATTTGTTACAAATGATGAAAACATATTGAAGCACTGATGCTAATTATGGTCTATAGTTTACATTTTCATATACAATTTGCACGGCACAATTTATAAGTTTTGACAAAATGTGTAATGTCTTGTATCCATCATTACAATATCATGCAGAACAATTCCCATGTCCCCAAACTGCCCCATGTTATGTCTACTTTCCCCTATCCCTCCTTCAAAACCTGTGGAGATGACTGTCTTTATATTAATATTACAAGTTCTTCCATTGCTAGAATAATACTAAGTCTACTGTAGTCCATAGTTGCATTCCAACTTATGTTTGCTTGTTCTTCAATCTTGAGTATTTTGAGATGGTGATGCCCACACTTTCTGTTTGAGAGGGAGCTTAGATGCCATGGGGCAGGTGGATGGAACTATTTTGCTTTTAGTTGTAGATACTCTATATTTTTTTGGATGGGGGTTGCCCATGGTCATCCATTTGTTCATTGTCCTGGGTGGGTCTAATGAACTGGAGAATAGGTGATGGATGCAACTTGTCTGAGTGTCAGTGCTCACCCAGCCTATCAACAAATTAAAGATTTATGACTCTGGGATATATATTTAATGTATATATTGCTCATTATAAGTTCAAATAAAGGGGGCAGAAGAACCATGTGCATTAAAATTATAAATGAGTCCAACTCTGATACATTGGGAAGATAGGTTAGCACATATAACAAAGGTAAGTCCCCTGACAGGGCTCTGATTTTCAACATATTCATATTTAAATTTGCTATTGATAATGTAGGACTTTCTTCTGAAGTTATGCTCTATATTTTTTGTCAGTTTTAAAAAAATTGTCCCTCAATTATTCTGTCAGTTCCTAGATTTTTTTTTATTTGATTATTCATATTGTACATTATTGAGTGCATTGTCTTTTCTATCGAGATATATTTTACATCTAATTTCTTTATGGTTACCATGGGATTAAAATTTAACTTCCTAAATATATATGACAATTGTATTTGGTTTGATATAAATCTGACTTCAATAGCATACGTATACAATTTTCCTATACCGTTCTTTCCTTACATTTTTTTGTCCTTGTTACCACTTATATCATTGCACATTTTATGTTCAAAAGCTTAGATTTGTCATTACTTTTTAAGCATTTAAATTTTATTGCCTGGATGAAGTAGGAAGTGAAATTACATATCAAACAATAAAATACAATAATTATGGCATTTATGATTACACAAATGGTTACCTTTACCATGGTCTTTATTTCCTTATTCTGCTTTGAACCACTGTATATTGTCCTCTCCTTTCAGTCTGGAGAACTCCTTTTAGCACTGCTTGTTGGCAAGTCTAGTGGTGATGAACTCCCTCATCTTTTATTTAGCTGAGTCTGTCTTAATCTCTAACCTCATTTTTAAAAGAAAGTCTCACCAGATATATTATTCTTGTTTGGCAATTGTGTTCTTTCAGCACTTTAAGTATTTCAACCCACTGCCTTTTTGTCCCTGTAGTTTCTGATGAGGAATTGGCACTCCATAATGTTAAGACTCCCTTGAAAATAACATGTTGCTTTTCTCTTGCAACTTTCATCTCTCTTCTTATCCTTTTGCAATTGACATTGTGGTCAATATATGATGGGATGTATTTTCCTTCATGTTTATCCAGTTTGGTGTTCTCTGGGCCACATCGATGTGCAAAATAATGACGTTTTCTCTTTGGGAAGTTCTCTACCATTATTTGTTTGAGGATTCCTTTTGCCCATTTCTTTCTTCTCCTTCTGGGACTCCCATAATGCACATATTGTCCTTCTTGATGATGTTCTTTACACCACCATCTCCCCACAATCACCACCTTGTTCTTAAACCTTCTCTGATGTCATTTCTTATCACTTTCCTACTTCCTATCTGCCTTCACCACACTGGCTTCCTCATTTAACTTGAACATCTAATACAACGCCTGTGTCTTAGACATTCTCTTAGCTGGTCACATGCTTCTCCAAGTTTTCTTCTGGCACCCGATATCACATAGAAGAGACCTATGTTGAAATGTCACATTGTCGACTATACTTACCTGAACACCCGCAAGAAATAGCATGACCATTTTCACTGTCTCCTTTTTAATAGCCTCTGTTTTCCTTTGTATAAAAGCCACCCATTGACCTGTTATAAGATTCTTATTTATTTACTTACATTCTTTCACCAGCATCACATTGTGGGGTATCTGGTTCCCTAGCAATGTGTTCCTAAAGCCTTGACTGTGCCTGGACAATATAATGGATACCTCTAAGGATGAATTGATATTTTCTAAAAGTTGTAGAATGCATGACTTCTTGAAGAAAAGGCTGAGAGTGGGACAGGAAATCCTATTTAAAAAAAATTTTTTTAAATAGTAGCCATTCTAGTGGGTGTGAAATGATATCTCATTGTGGTTTTGATGTGCAATTTCCTAATAACTAGTGATATTGAGCATTTTTCATGTGTCTTTCAGCTATTTGTATATCCTTTTTGGAGAAATGTCTACTGAACTCTTTTTGCAATTATTTAATTCAGTTGTTTGTCTTTTTCTTATTAAATAGTAGGATTCCTTTATATATTTTGGATACTGAACCCTTCTCAGATATGTGGTTTCCAAATATTTTCCCCTTATGTAGGTTGTCTTTTTGCTTCCATGACAAAGTCCTTTATGCACATAAGTTATTTATTTTTTTTGATGAGGTCCCATTTCTATATTTTATTGTATTAGTCAGGGTTCTCTCGGGAAACAGTATCAACAGGAGATATCTGTCAATAATATGAGATTTTAAAAGAGTCTCTCACGCAACCGTGGGGATGCACAAGTCCAGGCTCCACAGGCAGGCTGCAAACCAGTGGCTCCGATGAAAGTCCAACGAAGGGTCATTGATGAGTTTCTGGGAGAAGTTGCCTGTCCAACGACGAGCTGGGAAATTCTCTCTGAATGTTGAAATCACTTCCCCTTTTAAGTCATTCAACTGATTGGATAAAAGCGCCACCCATTGATGATGTAATCTCCCTGATTGATGCAGATGTAATCAGCCATCCAGGCAGTAAACTCACTGGTGATTGAAGTCCATAAATG
>JAQZBX010009002.1:16176-47051 GCA_029593785.1 Cabassous unicinctus | reverse complement strand
AGATATTTGTTCATAGTTTATTGGTTAGATGAGATAATATGCCCATGTTTAAAACAATCACTAGTAAGGGAAATTGCACTTCCATGATTGGCTTAGACCAACCAAGATTTTTTCTTGAGTCACATGGGGGAGGGAGGGCTTCTGGTGTCCTGTATGTACAGTGACATTTTCTTCCATTTATTTCCCAGTGTCTTACTTTTTTTTCATTTTGTTTTCAAAGAAGTTTTATGTCACAGTAAAGTCACATACAGAATACAGGGGACTCCCATATATCTAACGTCCTCCCCTTTTGCCCCTTCTCATATTAATACCTTTTTATATGTGGATGGTACCTTTCTTACAACTGATAAACAAATAGTGAAACATAGCTACTAACCATGGTCAATGGTTTCCATTATGGTTTACATTTTAGACTGTACACTTTTATAAATTTTGATGATATTTAACGTGGCCTGTGTCCATCATTGGAAGATCATGTAGAACACTTCCATTGCCCACTAAATAACCCCATTCCATCTATTCGATTCCTCCCTCCCCCTCCCCTCAGGGCCCACGGCAACCACCTGGCTTCACTCCTTGGATGACAAGATTCATAGTTACTTGCAACAACACTGAGGTCTTGACACACTGGTTTGTCCTTCCCTATTAGAAACCGCCCACGCTCTCAAGAGACACCCTCCCCTCTGTGAACATATCGGTCCTTCCCAGGATGGGAGCCCAACTCCTTCCCGCTCATTATGTGGGTCTCCACCCACTGATACAAGACATTATGACAAAATGATCTCTCATACATTCCCTAGAAGCCTGTCGCAGGTGTGCCCTGTCCTGAATGCCCTGCCCCCCCCCATCCAACACCCTAAACCAGTAATCCTTCCTTGTCTTATTGCCGTAAGAGCATTCCCAACTTTGCACTGTCAACCACATACCAGCCAATCCCCAGTGGGCTTCTGGGATTAAATAGGGGCTCTACCATTTTTTTGAATTAAAGGCAGGGCAATGGCTGTTGTGTTAGCAACCCGAAATATTTGCTACATATGGCATGGAATATGTGAGTATGTATGCAAATGTTTTCTTTTTAAAAAAGCCATGTCTTTTAAGGATCCTGTTTATAGTTCAGACTCCTTCTCAACTATATGGAATGTAACTTGGCAGAAATAATCACACCCAACACCCACAGGAACTTTGGGTGAAACACCTCTAAAAAAATTAAAAAATTAAAATGATAAAAAAGGAATACCTTTAAAACTTCAACTTTGTTGGTATTAGGAAATTATAAAAAACAAACAGAATGTATTATTCTCACTTTACATTTTAGTCTAAGGATGGGCATTCCCTAAGCAATTTTGCCAGCAGTTTCCAAATCAACAATGAGAAGAAAGCCATAAAGTCTTTATTTCAAAATATAATGGTTTTTGACTCTAAAGGCAATTTTATATCATCAAAAAATTTAATATTTACCACACTACCTATGTGTATGTGTGTCTTACCTCACACCTAAATGCCTTGTGTGGGTGTTTGGGGAAATAAAAATGGCCAAATTCCATTTCTGGGTCAGTGTGGAAGAAAGAGTCAAGAAATGCCATGGGCAGTGATGAGTACATGAGAGTTTAATAGAAAAGGAAACCTGGCACCAGAAGTGATTGTGAGAGAGTAAACCCCAGAATGCACAGAAATTTTGGAGGTGATACCAAACTCCTCATGGGATTGAGAGGGGGACTAAACACAATTTCATTAAAATCTCAAAGATATGAAGGCATCAGCTGACACCTGGATTACATTGCTATAATGAAAAATAAATGTGATAACACTGGTTATAGTTTTGCGTACCACTTTCTTTCACGTTATAAGCACTGTCTATGGTTTAAAAAAATGTGTTATACTAAATCTGAATTCTCAAAAACTTTATTATGACTTATATTTTATTCTGATTCAAAATCACATGAAGTTTTGTAGGTTTGCTACTTCAGATAATAGTTTAAGATAGATGTACAGTCCTTATAAATTCCTTTTAGTAGGAATTGACATGTACGTAAATTTTATTGTGTACCTATAAATAACTAAATGCAGAAATAACCAAAGACTTGTCCTCTTGAATTTTGAAATAGTTAAATTGTACAAAATAAGTTAAAACTTCAAAATAAATGTGTTGAGACAAGTTTAATTAGTGTGAGCAATTAAAACAGATTTATGTTTTTCTTCAAAAGCTATTTTTCTTTTATTTCTATGTTATGGTTACTTCAACTTTTGGAAATAAGAGTTAAGACACAGATTGAGTCTACCTAATGTTTTTGTTGTTGTTATTGAACATAGATGCATTTTCCTGGTAGATATAGGCATTTTAGTTTTCTTTTAATATAAAATATTGATCTTGAATATCAGCTGTTAAGCCTAGACAGATGCATGGCCCTGTAATAATACACGCTTCAAAGCATCAAGCAGAGACCTTGACTCAGAAACAGGGCTTACAATTTGCTTCCCCTCTTTCCTTCCTTCTGATGACCTTGTCTCTGATTGCGCCCTTTAGGAGATAATGACCTCTAACCATGAGCTTTAAGGGGTTTTCTTAAACACTCCAAAAAAAAACAAAAACGGACCACCACCAACGAATCAATGCCTGCCTTTCACTATAAGGGGCCAATAATACTATGGTCCTAAAGTAGGAGGAAACATTGGTGCCCACCTCCCTGCACCTACGTGTGGAACATCCTTCCCAGATTCCTGAGATAAGTGAAGCTTTCCCCCTTGTGGGCTGGAGGACCCTGGAGGGCCTTGGTGATTTTATAGGGTACGCAGAAATCATATGGGCACCAAGTTGGTTTTCTACTTGTGGGTATGACTATTTGTTAAATGTATGTAGATCCTATTGTGATTAATAAAATACAAATTCATTGAAAACTATGTTCAAATTAATAGTAGGTTTCTTTTTTTTTTTTTAAGGGTTAGAATGTGGTTTGGGATATTTTTTTAAAGAAATTATTTTATTTTATTTATTTATTTATTTATCCCCGCCCCCTTGCCGCTTGTGCTCGCTGTCTGCTTTCTGTGTCCATTCGCTGTGCATTTTTCCTCTGTGTGTGTTTGTCTCCCTTTGTTGTGTCATCTTGCTGCACCCACTCTCCATGGGTGCAGGCTGTCAGCTCTCCGTGGGCGTGGGCCGTCAGCTCTCTGTGGGCGCAGGCTGGCTTGCCCTCACCAGGAGGCCCAGGGAACTGAACCCAGGGCCTCCCATGTGATAGACGGGAGCCCAACCACCTGAGCCACATCCGCTTCCCTAGCAGGATTCTTTTCTAGAAAATTTCTTTAGTCAGTGAGATACTAGAAGTATGACTATTATCATGTGACTGTCTGATAATTTCTTTGTATGTTTAAGAAAGAGTTTACATAAATAGCAAACAAAAAGTTGAAATAACCCAAAAGCCCAACATTAGGTTGCTGGTTAAATAAAAGGTGGTATATTTTTACAATTGGAATATTAGATAGCCATGAAAAATCATATATAAAGTAAAATATTGACTAATAATGAAAATATGTTAGACAGAATATCATTATGTGGGAAAAAAGCAGGTTATAAACTAGTATCATGTTATGACACTGCCATTTAAAAATATATGTATATACCATACACATAGAATAAAAAGGAATCCTTATAAGGATATTAGTATTTATCTCTGGGTGATGGAAATACAGGGTTTTTTTTTTTCTTTTCCTTTATTCGTATTTTGTAAATGTCCTGTAACTTCAGTTATGAGCGAAAATTTAAATTTCTTTTTAAGGGTCCTCTTAGAGAGTTTGGGATCATTGCTTTTGTCTCACAAATAAATTAGCATTGGAGACCCTTGGCCTTTTTAACCTACTAAAAATGCCAAGATTGTTTAATATTTTGGATGCCTGAGACCATTGCAATTAGCTTTTTCTGGAAGCCCTCTCCCTCACCCCGTGGTCTGTGGCAGCCCTGCTAATGATGTGACTTGATATGCTGTCACCATTACCCTGGGGAGAAAGTCCAGCTGGGCACTTTTTTCTCTGGGTCTAAGAGAGGCCATTCCTAATGGTGTGAGAAGATGTGGAGTCATTTAAAAAAAGTGTTGAGATTATAAAACATCCTCCCTTATCCCTAAACAAAAATGTTGCGTGTGCATGGGTGTGTGCAGTGTGCACATAGACTGTTTTTCTATAAGAGAAAATTGTCATTAGAGCCAAGTGTTGCTTTGGGCTATCACAAGCCGCTCCTGCCTCTTTCCTGAGCTCACAGATGGACAGAATTATGTTGCCTTAATAATAAGACTCTGAAGTGCCAGCTGTCATACAGCATGGCAGCCCTCCATGCTAACAAAGCCCTCATTAAACGGTTTGCTCTGAGTAATTGGCCTGCTCTCCCTGCCTTTCTAGCAACTGACAACTCAGTTCCTACCCACTCTCCCCTCAGACCCTCACTGGACATCGTTAATCATTAAAAGAGAAGTCTGTGCTATGCTTGATGGGATGGTAATTTTTTTTTTAACACTGCATGTCGTCATATTATTTTTATGCCCTGTTTCAAAAGTTCTTAAAATGAGGTTGATGGCTAACATCGTGTGCTATCATTCACTCTGTGGCAAAATAATAATTGCTAATTTTCTTCTTCAGAGAACCAGAGCTTTATCAGGAATAACATTATGCAAATGACTATGCAAATGTCAACCAGAGTCATATCTGGAAAAAAGTTCATATAAAAACCTTCAAAACACATCCAAGTTGGCTGAAAAAATAACTGAACATTTTAAACTATAAGGTCACCATGGTGGCAAAGGGAATATATTACTAATAAGAAATTTGCAAGAAAGCTCTGCACTCTCTTAAACAAAATAAAAGAGGTCGGACATACATTAGAGTTTTTCCTAGTTAATTTATTTATGATACTAAGGTTGCCCTTGTCAACTGCTAAGTCCCTTCATCTTTCAAACAGTGTCTAACAGTCCAAAATGCCTAATATCCAAATTTCTATTAAAAAGAATAGAATCAATCCTTTACTTTTTTCACATTCTATACATTTTTCTTATCATCATTATTTTTAGCATTTTCATGTTGGATATTATTGGGAAGTGTCTGGCAATAAAAAGAAAAATGCTCAATTCTTTCAAAAAAACTTAACTTTTAGGGTAGGAGAGAAAGTGTGCCTTTAAAAACTCTGTTACCCCTTGTATTAGTCAGCCAAAGGGGTGCTTATGCAAAGTACCAGAAATCTGTTGGTTTTTATAAAAGGTATTTATCAAGGGTAAAAGCTTACAGTAACAAGGCTCTAAAGAGTCCAACTCAATGTAGCAAAGAGGTATTTTTCTCACCCAAAGTCAGTTGCCACGAGTTCAAGCAACATGGCGGGTGATATCTGTGAGGGTTCAGCCTTCTCCTTTCCTCTTAAGGTTCCATGGGCCCAGCTTCTTCTGATCTCAGCTGTAGGCTGGCATAGGGCTCAGCTGCTCTGTTCTCTTCAGCTGCAAAGTATCAGGTGAATGACTCTCTCTTCCCAATGCTGCAGGATCACTCCTCTTCCGTGTCTATGGAGCTCTTCCGCTGGCATCTATGGAGCTCTCCCGCTGGCATCTATGGAGCTCTCTCTTCCTGTATATCTACTTCCATGTCTTCTACTGTGTGAACGTCTGTTTACATAGCCCACCAAGGGGGCAGGGACTCAGCCTTGCCCACCCTAATGATGTGGTCATGTCAAAGCTCTAATCTTGATTTAATCAAGTAAATATAAAGCCTTTGAATTTAAATCAATCAAAAGGTGTCATGCCCAGAGGAACAGAACAGTTTACAAACATAATCTATATCTCTTTTTGGAATTCATAAATAATATCAAACTGTCACACCCATCAAGATATCCCTTGAGGGAATTGGGGAAAGAAGCTTGATTTCAATTGATATCTCACTTCCTCTGGCTTGAAATTCCCAAAGAAAATCCCTCTGTATGATGCAAATCAGTTGCCAGAAGGTTGTGATACCTGGGACCAGACTAAGTCCAGCTGGACTGGCTGCATCAGGATCATGCTGAGTAATGGGGGTGATGGGGTGGGGGTGGTGGTATGTGGGGTGGTTTGATTACTGAAAATGCGGATCCCTGGGCCCCACCAGCTCTACTCCATCTGAACCATTATGTTTGTGGCTGGGATTTTCATATTCAGTTGACTCAGTACTTTTTCAGCACTACATTAGAGCAAGAGATACTCTGTTAGTTCCCTAATAGAGGCCCCAGGGGAAGGAGAAAAAGGAGAGAGGGGTTTATGATGGGAGGGGTGGGGGGGTAGGTAGGGAAGATGAGCCACAGTGTGGGTTAGGATGCGGAAAGGGAAGAGAGAATGAAAGAGCAAAGGTGACAGCCCTTGAAGAAAAGTTCAGTGACTTGACACTTTTGTCCAAGGACAGACATCCACTGCAGTTTCAGGGGTGATAGAGCTGTGTACCCTAGGGCTGAGTCTTTGGAGTCTAACAAACCCGAGGAGGACCATGGTTACTAGCTACGTTAATTCTGAACCTCATCTCTGAACCTCAGTTTCTTCATCTGTCAACAGGGTTTAAGAGTAGAGGATTAAAAGTGACTAAATAGGGAAGATGATATAACATGATGGCTAACCATGTGGATGTGGATATTGGGTTTCCAGGCATCTGGTCTCAGCTCCACCACTTTCTACTTGTGTGACCTTGGTAAGTTATTTAATCTGTGTGTACTTCAGTTTCTGCATACAGGCACTGGTGCTAAAAAATTAGGAACTACCTTGTAGGGTAGCTGGTGGGGTAGGGGGGCGTAAATGAGAAAAGTGTAAAGAATCTATAATAGTGCCTAGTATACAATAAGCAAATAAGTCCTTATTTCATATATAAAGCAGCTGGCACCTGGTGGGAATTTAATAAGTGATAGCTATTATTAGTAGTAATAATCACTACCGGCTTCAAGACAGACCCTACTACCAAAACCCTCTTGCACAATCCTGGCTGAATCCCCTCCCTATTCCTTGTTTCTAATTTATCATCATAGTGCTGTTGAGGTTATTTGTGATAACACCTGAGTTATTATTGTGCAGTGGTATATGCGTATATGATTGGGCAGAGAAATATCTGCATGTTTTATGAAGGCGCTTGGATGAGGGACTGATTGCTTGTGGTGGGCATCTGCAGCCAGCAGAAGACTCTCCCTACTCCTTGAGTAGACAGCAGAGCAGCTGTGTCAACAGCAACCGAGTCAGGAAGAGCCGATCTCTGAGAAGGAAATGGACAAACTTAAAACATCTTGAAAATCCAAAAATTGTACTCACTGATGAAAAAAAAAATCTATCGTGTTCCCTTGGGAGTTTGTTGCGGTTGTTTTCCCCCCTGAGTCAAGCTCCTCAACAACAACCACAGGGATGGCTACTTCTTTTTCAAGGCTTGAAGCAAATGTAATATTTTTTCTCTCATGAACACTGATTTTTTACTAATAATTTTTTTGTTACAGAAGTTGTAGGTTTATAGAAATATTATGCATAAACTATATAAAATACAGAGTTCCCATATACCACCCTCTTATTAATGCCTTGCATTAGTGTGGTACATTTGTTGTAATTCATGAAAGAACATTTTTGTAAATGTACTATTAACCATAGTCCTTCGTTTACAATAAGACTCATTGTGTTGTACAGTCATATGGTTTTTCTTTTAATTTTTATTCTAGTAACATACATACGACCTAAAATTTTGCCTATTAACCACCTTCATACATATAATTCAGTGTTGTTAATTAAACTCACAATGCTGTGCTACCATTACTACCATCCTTACCAAAACTTTACAATCAACCCAAAGAGAAATTCTGTACAGTTTAAGTGTTAACTTCCCATTCCCTATCCCCAATCCAGGCCCTGCAATCTATATTCTAGATTATAACTCTATGAGTTTCTTTATTCAAATTATTTCAAATTAGTGAGATCATACAATCTTTGTCCTTTTGTGTCTGGTTTATTTCACTAACATAAAGTCTTCAAGGTTCATCCATGTTGTCACATGTATCAGAACTTCATTCCTTTTTAATGACTGAATAACATTCCATTGTATGTATATTTTGTTTATATTTTATGTGCAATGTATGAAACATTTTATTTACCCAGTCATCGGTTGACGGACACCTGAGTTGCTTCCATCGTTTGACAATTGTGAAAATTCCGCTATGAACATTGTTGGTGTGCAAATATCTGTTTGAGCCCTGTTTTCAATTCTTTTGGAGTACTGTTTTTAAATCTCTCCTTCTCAACATCCACAAATTTGAAATTGGTGCCCCGTTCATCATCCTCTGTTGCCACATAGACCCTGCAATATTTATAGGAATCAAAGAATACAGGAAAACTACTTGACTTTCACTGTGTGTGGGGCATTGATGTCATTTTTATCATTAAATGGAAATTGGAGTGAGGTGTATTGAGCTAAAATGACCACATAATAGTTAATTTGTGTTTACTACATTTAAGGCTTTAAAAGGATGTCAAGGACAACATTATTGGTTAGAGATACTTAAGAAAACTGGGGTAAATTCCCCTCACGGCTCAAACCAAGTCCTATTCCAGACAAAAGACCAGACAAAATATATCTATACCAGACAAAAATAGCACATGAATAGACTGAAAAGCAGTCTATTCCTGTTGCCTAACCATTGGCTTGCCAGGCATGGGGCTCAGAGGCCTATCTAAAAACTCACCCAACCATGGTTTTGTTTTTACTAAAACAGACCATTTACTTGTTCCTGTGGAATGCACGAAAACAGTAAGCAAGTCCAATAAGACCACAAACACAAGTAAGCATACACCGCACAAAATTTTTAATTAATGAGAGAGGTGTTGGGAGAGGAAATAAAGAAGACCATTCTTACCAAGTTTAGCAGTTTGGCAGTTTGATATAGTTATGAATTCCAAAAAATAGATATTGGATTATGCTTGTAAACTGGTCTGTTCATCTGGGTGTGATTAAGTTATGATTAGGGCTTTGATTGGGCCAGTCAGTAGGGTGTTGAGCCCCACCCTTTGGTGGGTGGAGAATCAAAGATAAAAGGCATGGCAAAGGACAGAGTTGGAATTTTGATGCTGGAGTTTTCATACTGGAGCCCAGGGAAGCAAGCACATAGAGGAGCTTGGTCGTGAGGAAGGAGAGAAGGCCCTGAGAAGAGATGAGTTGTTTGCCTGACTGTTCACAGCTGGCCTTGTGGAGAGAAGCAAAGCCTAGAGAGCCTCATAGTCTACAGCTGACCTTGTGGAGGAAACAGAGGCGCTAAGCCCAGAGCGAAATGGAGCCCCAGGAAGAGAGGAACCTAAGAAGCCTGAACCCTGGCAAACATCAGCAGCTATCTTAATCCAACACTTGGCAACAGACTTTGGTGAAGGAAGAAGCTTATGCTTTATGGCCTGGTAACTGTAAGCTTCTACCCCAAATAAATACCCTTTATAAAAACCAACTGATTTCTGGTATTTTGCATCAGCACCCCTTTGGCTGACTAATACACCAAGTAAATGATTTAAATTACTGCCATATTAAAGTTTCAGACAACCTTTATAATTCAAGTTAACAAGTATTTATTCAGTGCCTTCTGGGTGCCAGATACTATGCAGATACTTGGGTACAGAGTGATGAACAAAAAGATGCTCCCTTCACGGATCTTACAACCTAGCTGGGAAGATTTTAAAAAAAGAAAACGATCTATAATGCAAGAGCGCATAACACCTAATAGGTAATGCTTTGTGGGCCCTCTACTTATAGCTACAGATAATATAAGATTTTTAAAAGATGATCGGGGAGAGCATCGTGAAGGTGGCATTGAGTTTGACCTTCGAGGAAACCTGATATTTCAACAAAGACATGGAGGGAAAGCTCTTCTTAAATAAGACACAGGAAGAGCAAGGTGGATGACTCGGTATAGCTGGACTGCAGGTCTGTGCATGAGAGAAGTGAGATGTCAGACCAGTGTCCCATTAGGAGTCTGGTCTTCATGGAGCAATAGTGAGCCATGGACATTTTTGAGCAGTCGAGTGACATAAAGTGTAATCTCTTTGAGTTTTTAGGAATGACTGCAGAAGGGTCCGGAGTCTGGAGATCAAACACAGAAGGGTTCTGGAAGAGGCTAAATGGGAAGTGATCCAGTCCTGAGCGAGGGTGTAATCCATAGAAACAGAAAAACAAGAAATTATAGTCAAATTTTATGGTTTAAAAACTAATAGATAAATGAAAAGTATTTGAATACCAGAAGGAAGCATCTAAGTAGTTGTTGCTAGAGTCTGGGGCTACAAACTAGTAGCTTGAATCAACTCAGTGAAAATAAATACACACCCAATATTTTAATTGTTAAAGTAGTTCTTTTGTGATAGCTTCTAGAGACAGCATAAACCTAAATCTAAATTTAAAAAAACTCGATCTATTTGCATGCAGGTTCATGTATTTTTTAAAATTCGTTCATTAATTTTGGAGTGGGGAGGAGCTTCTTTTGGTAGAGTAAGTGAGTTTGAAAATGGCAGGCTTAGCTTTGTCAAGCTTGGAGTTTAAAGAGTAGGCATGAGCCATTCCTTGGAATGTAATTCTACTTTTTCTCCCTCAAGTACAACTTCTTATTCTAGCGGGAAAAAAAATAAATAAAAAGTTCAGATAATGAGTTTGTGGCAGATGAAGTTTAGCTGTTATCTTTTGGAATTCCTGTCACACATGAGTGCTGTTACCTGTGACCATTATGAAATGCAACACAATTTAAGAGCTTTGCTTAAGTGTCCCAAAGAAAGAAAAGGAGATTGGAAAATGAAGTTTACCATATTGCAGCATATCATTTAGGGTGGGTATTCAGAGTGGAAAAGTAGCCTGGGTATTCAACTTGGAAGTTGGGGAGGTGTGGGAAGGCTACGTTTAGCATGTAATTAGACTGCTCCAATATATGTATCATTCCTTATTCACTGATGCTGTAATGTGGCATTCTGCAAAGAGTTACACACAAGAAGAAAAGACAAGGACTGACAATAATGGCTTAGCATCTTGGTCATAATCGATTGGGGGAGCATATGCTGCATATAATATTAATGAGGGATGATCTTTGTAATTGGTAGAAAGTGGCCCAGGATGCTGTTATGAATTAGCAGGTGCATGTAATTGTGGATCTGTTTCCCTTAGCAATGATCAGTTTTAGGTAATCTAAGATCTTTAACCTTTCAATATGATGCTGTTAAAGAAGTGACATAGTCTTCCGAGCCTTTGACAGGGTGATAACTTTTTTATTTTTTAAAAATATCTATTTTATTTTTTAAAAGAAACTTAGATTACATAAATGTTACATAAAAAATATAGAGATTCCCATATGCTCCGCTCCCCATACTTCCCACTTTTCCCCACGTAAACAACGTCCTTCATTAGTGTGGTACATTCATTGCAACTGATAAACGCATTTTGGGGCATTGCCACTGAGCATGGATTATAGTTTACATTGTAGTTTACACTCTCTCCCACACAATTCTATAGGTTATGGCGAGATTTATAATGGCCTGTATCTGTTGTTGCAATGTCATTCAGGACGATTCCTAAATCCCAAAGACAGGCTGATAACTTTAAAAGGGTAAATCAGGCCAAACCATTTCCCTGTTCAGAAGCCTCCAGTGACTTCCCATTGCAGTTACAATAAATTTCAAGCCCCTTACCTGGCCTGCCAAGACCCTATGGCTATTGTGACAAAAAAGACAGACTAGGGGAGTGTATGTGGCTCAAGCAATTGGGCACCCGCCTCTGACATGGGACATTCTGGGTTTGGTTCCCAGTGCCTCCTAAAGATTAGCAGACGCTGCAACCAGCAAGATGCCACAACCAGCAGACATTGCAACCAGCAGACGCTGCAGCCACTGCAACGAGCAGACACCGCAACCAGCAGACCCTGCAACCAGCAGACGACGCAACCAGCAGGGAGTAGAAGTGGCTCAAGTGGTTGGGCACTCACCTCCCATGTGGGAGGTCCCTGGTTTGGTTCCCGGTGCCTCCTAAAGAAGATGAGCAGACAACGAGCAGACAGACAGGGGAGCTATCACGGGAGGGGGAGTGGATAAAAATAAATAAACAAACAGACAAAAAAAGACAGACTAGATCTGGGAAGAGTTCTAGGCAGAAGCTTACAAAGATTCTGTTTCTCTGAGAGCTAGTCTGTTTTATTTGTTATGATATCTCCAGTACCAGAAAGGTTGACTAGTCCATGGTAGATGCTCAATAAATACTGTTGGTTGAATGATTGATTATGGTTAGCATTATAGAAGTCAAATATTTGTAGTCAATGGTATCATCAAGACCTGGGCAAATCCAGATTACCTATAAAACTGAGCAGAATGGACAAAGGAAATGAAAAAACAAGGTTAGGTCTACTTATCTAAGATTTTTATATATAAGATAGTCTTTTAACATATGATAGAAATACCTTGTGTTCTAGAGACACATCATCACTAAGAAACTATATGATAGTTTTCACAATACTTATGACAATAATAAAATATTCCTAGAGACAAGAAGAGGTAATATTTGAAAGCACATTTCTAGTACATTTGTGCCTTGATTTTTGCATGGATGACTCATACTTGCAGTGTTTTGCATATGAATTTAAATAAGGGAAAAATGCAGGGGCATTGCAAATGGGAAATATAACTATAAAGTTAATTTTTTAATGTATGCTGTGGTAAATGGTAAGTGCATACAAGACCACTTTCCAAATCAAGCCTCAAATCAAATGCAATTTTTACGAAATAAAACGTATGCAAAATATTAGTTTCAATGTAGGGCAATAAGATAATATAATTAACGCTCTACCTTAGGGCATTTCTTCATCAAGAGCACGTATCCACACTTTCATAAAGGGCTAACAATTGACCTCTTCCACAGTTGAAGACAAGTTATCAATGAGCAAGTTGTTAAATCTTTCTTGCCCATTTAAAAACACTGTACTAAAAACTTTTATAAAGAAGAGGTTAGCTTTTTCTTCCCTCAGGATTGCTATTAATAAGCAAACCAAAGCAAGGAAGATTTGAGCTATTTTAAAATATGTAACCCATAATAATGAATTAATTACCATATAATACTTAAAGCTCTGATTATTCGTACATGAGAGCTTCCATTATTAATGATTGCTTATGAAATTAATCTTTCTAATTTCCATTATGATTCAAATTAACTTGATTAGTTGGTCTCATGATTCACATTTCTATCAACTTCTACTTTTAATTTCTGAAGCATGAAATGACATAAAATGTCTTTGGGGGAAAAGCATTTAAAATTAAGATTTTACTTAGATGCACTAAGTAAGTGAATTAGATGAATAGTAATTGAACTTTTTTTTCTTTCACACACTGTCCTCTGGTGTTTAAATGTCTACATTACATGTTAAAATGAAAACTCAAAATCAACTGCAAAAACTTACTGTCTTTATGTTTGGTCTAATATTTATCTGCCTTATTAAGTTTTGAATAAATGGATAAAAAACTTTAATGACATGATAAAATTTAAGTGCTTCCTAATAACACAAACTGAAGGCTTATAGAAAGCATATTTGTTTGATAGGATAGAGACTATCCTTTTAAAGTGCATAAGGATATTTTGTTTAAAGCAAAATCACTCAGTAGAGGTTTTTTCCTTAAGACTCTTGAGTTTTCAGTAGAGGCTTTGACAAAGGAGAATTTAGTGATGGTCTATTGCAGCATGGGGAGCAATTAGGCCCTCAATTCGGCCTTCATGATTATTAGGAATTCAGCAGTCCTAACAAATATCCCCCCATTGTTTTAATTGAACATTTTCCCAACACCTCTCTCTTGATTTGAACTGAAATCAGAATTAAATTTTTTTCTATTACGTCTTTGTTTCCATTTATTATACATACATAAGACTCATCTTAAATATCTTTTGGACTGAAGGCTGAACTTGTGGGTTTAATTTGCTTTTATTGTAGTTTATTTTTCTAAACAGGCTTTCCCCCCATTTTCTTCTAAATGATGACTGAAATAATGCTGCCTTTTCAAATGTCATGGATCTAGTTTTTGCTTTTCTACTTATCTGTTTAAATTTCCTTTTTTATAAAAAAGGTTTTTATTTTGAAATACTTTCAAACCTACAGGACAGTTACAAAAATAGTGCAGACCCCATACAGAGAGCTCCAGCATACCTCTGCCCACCCTCCAGATACCCAGATACACCAATTTTAACATTTTGCCACATTTGCTATCCATCTATCTGTCTGTCTGCCTGTCTGCTTGCCTGCCTGTGTGTCTATCTATCAATCATGGATCTGGTTTTATTTATTTGGTAGAGTTTAGTGAGGAAGTCCAGTGAGGTCATTTGACAGAATATAGTCCAGTGAGGTCATTTGACCAGGGTGTGAGAAATGATAAATATCAGCCTAAGGGAATTTATAATTTTATTGCACCATATTTTCAAAGGCCAAGTCATTCCAAGTAATTAGCATGGTGCCATCAGTGGATAGCTCCTTTCTGGGATCGATGCGCTTTTACAGCCAAATGTATTTCTCTGAAGCTGGAAGAACATCAGACATATGAGTGGGGACTTTCCCATATTGGGAGTGAGGATGGACTAGATGACTTCTCAAGTAATTGTCAACACTAGAAGGCTGTGACCCAGAATATCCTTTCATAAATTGCTCACACAGGGCGGTGGTGTATTATACCCAGCAAAACCTGAGCACGTGATCTCTAAAACCTGAGAAGCTTCCTCTTAGTGTGATTTGTACCCAGGAGAATTAGGATTAGCAATCACTTGAGGAACATGGAGGATTTATGAATTGGAAAAGGAATCCTTCTTACGGGTCATCTGGATATATTCAGCCCTGCTGGTAACATCTAGGGTGCTCTGTTTTAAAGGTTCACGAGTGCAGGGAGCATGCCTGATTTTGGTCATTGTTGAAAGCCCAGTATCTAGCAAAATGCCTGGCACATAATAAGCATTCAATAAATATTTGTTAGAGGGATAAGTGAGTGAAAGCTGGCATGGTAAAATACAAAGCATCCAAATGTTCCAAATGATAACAAATTACCATGTGTGTATAACCTTCTACCTAGGAAAAGCGTTACCCTGAAATTTGTGGGGAACTAATAGCTTCATTTAATAATTATAGGTAAAGAAGTTCTTAAAGACTTTAGCTAGAGACTAGGCAAAGAAAGTTGCCAACTGATAGGCATGGCCTGGTGAGGTCATTCTGGTTTGAGGTCTGGCACTCAGCTTGGCAGATTCAGAAAAAGGATTATGTGGTTCAACCATTGGTGCTACTACTACAATCACTACCTCAACAATTACTACTATTACTACTAGCCAACATTTATTAGAGGTTTAATCATATGCCAGGCTCAATGTCTTAAATACATTAACTCATTTAATCCTCAGCAAAACTTACTAAGGTCAATACTAGCATTACTCTCATTTTTATAGATGAAGAACCTGAAGTTCAGAGTAGTTAAGTAATTTGCTCTAAATCACAAAGCTATACTGAAATAAAAACCAGAATGCTAATTTTATAATTAAAAAAAAATAAAACTTGGGTATTGCAATAGTGGCATTTTTTGAGATTCTCAGTATGTTAAGGGGAGAAAAGCCAATTTAGGGTTACAAAATTGTGGTTTAGTTTGAGTATTTAATCTTGCATCTTTGTGACTACAGACCCAAAAATTTACTTTTTGACTAAGATGCTCCAGTCCAATGGCCCTCCACTTCCTAAAATGTATATGGTGTGAAGAGAAGTGATTTGACTCCTGCAATTCTTTCTTTCTGAACTTTCTAGACTCAAAATAGATCATCTTTTTCAGGTTACATGGTCTTCTCTTCAAACATTGAATAGAAGAAAATCTCTTTTACTCCAAACCTAAATTATTCGATTTCTGGAATCTGCTCTTCTGTTTTTGTTTTTATCAGAGAGGTAACCCATCTTTTAAGGTGACTTTTATACATTAATAATCATATTCATCATGTGTTGACTCTGAGAGAAAATGTGGTTCCAGGTTCTTTGGGGTTAGGCATAAAGTAGGGTGATTAACAGTAGTTTCTATATACTAACCATATAGAATGGGTTGTTCTGAACTTTTAGACATACTGTTTGTAATTTATTAAAATATATAGATTTACCTGAGCTAAATTGGAAGTCATGACCAAGGAAATTAGTATCTTGGTAACCGTTCACTTTCTTGGGAATCTTAGAAGAAAAGTTTTCTTAGATCTGTAGCTGATGGATCTGGGAGCTTAATAGGGCAACATTTATCTTGGCACTTGCAGAAAAGTGTCTGCTTTCTTATTAGGTTGCAAGTCTGAGGATAACTCAAAGGCTATACAAATAACTGGTGAAGGCTTCTCAGGAACTTCTGGTGGCAAAGATGAGTCAAGTGTTCCTGGTAATTGCTCCCAAAGTTGTAATCTAATCACTGTAGACAATTCTCATTTGGCAACTGAGTTTTCCCAAGTCAACAAAGCATAAGGTCACTAATTCTTAAAAAATGGGAAAAGATATATCTTTTAAATGACATCTTCTTTGTTGGAAGTGGGTAGAGGTCAGGAACCAAATGAGCTCCTTATCTAATTACTGTCTCTGACTGATTTACATATACACTGGCATGGTGGTCTTTCCGTAGGTCTAATAATCAGTGAGATGACAATTTTCTTCAACTAGGCATTAAAATAAGTTTCTAAGTTATGAAGATTTCTACCATTATTACTTCATGTTCTAGTATCCATAATTGTGTTCTCATTACAAAAAAATCATGTTGTCCTCTCTTACATAAGTAGATATAAACAGATATTCAAAACAGAAGCATGCAGCATGAGACATGGTTCAAAAAATAGGAACTCAAAAACATTTTTGATGGATTGTTGTTCCATCTGGTATAGACAACTGATTCATAATTAACTGAGCTAGGAGTGGAAGTAGGATTATACCTAGAACATTATCTTCCCTTCTTTCAATTAGTAACCCTGTTTAAGAAAATGCCATCTTGGAGGTGGATTTGCCACAAAGCTAGTGGAGCTTAAATTTTAGAGCCTTTCATTTTTCAGGGCCCTTTCTAGGCCCTGTACCAAATTTCACTTTCATAATTTTGTATTCTTTTCTTTAAAGCGTCCTCCTAAATGTGTCAATTTCAGGTTTCACAAATCTGGATTCACCCCTGTCTGAGTTAGCTACTACTCCTTTCTTTATGTAGGCTATTTTTAAATTGCAAAAACAAAAGGTTAAATGCAGATGATTCCCAAAATGAACTACTTCTTCAAGTTTTATAAAGAGATGGCAAAGGAGTAAACCCTGGATTATCCATTTAAAAAAATGATCTCTATTATGTATTGATAATATCTATTATCTCTTTCACTTCAAACCCACAGTGTATCATCAAGGGATTGGAGCAGTTGAGGTCTGATGTGTTTAATGGCCGGAGTTTGGCTTCTATTCTTAACTTGGTAGGATTCATGGAGAAGCCGGTTCTAGTTTTCTTGGTGGCTCCACAGACCATGCTGGATGGGATATTCTATTTGGGACATCTGGATTTGGCTTGCCTAAATGCCACATCACGTCTATGTTGTAGTTTCTTCATGTGTAAAATAGGCATAAAATGGCATTTCCTCTTTTCCACTTCAAAGGTGTCAGATGAAGTTCAATAGAAGAGGTGCTACTAGGAAAACAAGATGATTTGAAAATTAAGAAACCTCTGTGTATGCTCTGTGAGGGCTGAACTGTATATGTTTTCTTTATCTTTCTAGTTCAGGGGTTCTTACCCAAGGGGTCCATGGAATGATTTCTGGGGGTCCAGGATCTTGAATTGAAAATTTAAAAAAACATTATTCTTGTGGGGACGTGCTGGATGGGTGTGATATAATATTAAGTAATACACATTATAGTGTGGGCTTAGTAAGAGTTTTGTGGTTTTCTCCTGACTGGCAAAGGGGTCTGTGGAATTAAAAAGGTTAAGAACTCCTTCTCTAGTGCCATGTTTGTATCATGAATGATGACAGTAGTAGGCTTTGAATTCTATTTTTTTTTCTTTATTAGAGAAGTTTTGGATTTACAGAACAAACATGCATAAAATATAGGATTCCCATATACCACCCTATTATTAAGACCTTGTATTTGGTGTGGAACATTTGTTACAATTGATGATAGAACATTTTTTATAATTGTCCATGGCTTAATTTAGGGTTCACTGTTTGTTTAGTAGTTCTATGGATTAAACAAAAAATTTTTTGTTACCATAACAACCTAACATTTCCCTTTTAAATCACATTCAGATGTATATTTCAGTGCTGTTAATTGCATTCACAATGTTGTGCTACCATGACCACCATCTGTTAACAAAACATTTCCATCATGCCAAATAGGAACCTGTTCATTTTAAGCCTTAACTTCCCATTCCCCATCCCTACCCCATGTCCTGGTAAGCTAAATACTAGATTCTGACTCTATGCATTTGCTTATTCTAATTGTTTTAAAACAGTGAGATCATACAATATTTGTCCTGGCTTATTGCACTCAACATGATGTCTTCAAGGTTCATCAATGTTGTCATATGTATCAGGACTTCATTCCTTTTTATGACTGAGTAATATACCATTGTATGCATATACCACATCTTATTTATCCATTCACTGGTTGATCGACACTTGGATTGTGTCCCTCTTTTGGCAATTATGAATAATGGCACTATGAACATCAATGTGCAGGTATCTGTTCAAGTCTCTGCTTTCAGTTCTTTGGGGTATATATCAAGTAGTGGGATTGTCAGGTCATATGGTTCTATACTTAGCTTTCTGAGGAACCACCAAACTGTCTTCCACAGTGGCTGCACCATTTTACATTGCCACCAGCAATGAATGAGTGTTCCTATTTCTCTGCATCCTCTCCAACATTTGTTATTTTTCACTTTTAAAAAAATAGAAGCCATTCTAAATGAGTGTAAAATGGCATCTCATTGTGGTTTTGATTTGTATTTCCCTGATGGCTAATGATGTTGAGCATCTTTTCATATGCTTTCTGGCCATTTGTATATCTTCTTTGGAGAGATGTCTATTCAAGTTTTTTGTCCATTTTTTAAATTGGGTGGTTTGTCTTTTTGTTGTTAAGTTGAAGGATTTCTTTATATATTTTGGATATTAAGACTGTATCACATATGTAGTTTCCAAATATTTTCTCCCATTGCATAGGTTGTCACTTTACTTTCATAATAAATTCCATTGAGGCACAAAAGTTTTTTATTTTGATGAGGTCCCATTTATCTGTTTTTTCTTTTGTTGCTTGTGCTTTGGTATAAGAAACCATTACCTAACCCCAGGTTCTGAAGATGCTTCCCTACCTTTTTCTCTAGGTGTTTGATAGTTCTGGCTCTTACATTTAGGGGTTTGATCCATTTTGAGTTGATTTTTGTATAAGGCATGAGATAGGGATCCTCCTTCTTCTTCTTCTTTTTTTTTTTTTTGCAAATGGAGATCCAGTCTTACCAGCACCATTTGTTGAAGAAACTATTCTTTTCCAAATGAGTAGTCTTTGCCACCTTGTCAAAAATCACATGGCCATAAATGTGAGGGTTGACTTCTGATCTCTCCATTCAATTCCGTTGGTCTATATGTCTGTCCTTGTGCCAGTTCCATGCTGCTTTAGTAGTAACCCCTGAAATCTCTATGGCTTAACATAAAAGAAGCTTATTTCTTGCTTATATAAATTCCAGTGGTTGGAGGAAGGAGGCAAGAAAGGAGAATTGTTGAGGGGCCCAGGCTGACAGAGGCTCTCCCATCCTCAATGCATAGCTTCCACTATCACCATGGGTGGGCATCAACATCCAGTCAACTGAAACAGAAAGCGAGATTCTGGCAGGTTCCACAGAAGGTATGACGGACCAGTCAGGTCTGGAGGTCAAGTGCATCCTTCCTCTCGCTTTCTGTTGGGAGGAATTCAGTCATTTGGCTTCAATCTACTGCAAAGGAGGCTGAATGTGAGGTTCCTGGCTGGTTAACTGCTTCTCAGGAACATTGCTACCACATGAAAGGGCAGCTCAAGGTGGCAGCTGGCCATCTCAGCTAAACTGTAATACAGGATTTGATAAGAGAGAGAAGATAGGTGACCCAAGGCAGAAATGGTGTGGTCTGTGACAAAAGAGGAAGAAGGACAAAAAAGTTTCCAAAACATCAGTTAGAGAGGATGAATGGAAGCATAATAAGGATACAATAGAAGCAAATAATGTAGGAAATATCCTTTGATCCCTTTGTATAAAAACAAAGCACCATGATTTTACACCTCTCCATGGGTCTCTTGTCGACATTTTCTCCTCTGACTGAACCTTGCATTTATTTTCCATGCTTAACTCTGCCAGAGAGAATCTAAAAGCCTTTCAAAAGCAGTTTTCGGTCTTGACTTTGAGTAAGAATGCTACACAATACCAAATAGTCAACATTTGACTTTTTTCCAGCTTCACTTTAGCGATGGTGCCCTGAGGAACTTTATGACTATGAAGAAAGTACAAGGACCAAATACTTTTTCTTCATACAGCTTGTCATCCACTAGCAATAGATTTTTTGTTGTTGTTGTTGTTAAGTGTTACTCTGTCAGTGACCTGGAAATCTCTGAAATGAAATGAATTTCTAAAGAGGGAGGTCCTCGCATCAGATTCAATCTGGCAGACTACTTCTAGAAAGAAAATTGTGCTGAAGTAGTTGCAAGCGAGTCAACCTCAGTAAGAAACAAATTGTTTGAACAATAGACTTAATTAACTTGTGTTTATGTCTTCCATCACAGCAGGTGTGAAGTCCCGGCACCAGCTGGTACACCTGAGCTGGAGCCCAGAGTTGCTTCTAGAAGAGTGAAAAATGACTGAAGCATTAAAAAAAGGCTGCATTGGTACCAGCAGCTCTTCCCTGCTGCCTGTAGGGGAGATTCCAAAGGTAGGGGAAATATAGGGCTGAGTTCTCTGGAGCTTTGTCTACTATATTTCCTTTAACCTTAAAAGAGCATTTAGCACTAATAAAAGCACAGGTTCGGCTTATTACAAGGATTGTCTTCTTTAGAGGATGCATTGTGCTTCTAGTTGATAAAGAGAAGTGCCAGGAAAGTGAGGTTCAACTGGAATGTATGGAAACCCAAGTCAAATAGATCCCTTTCTCATTGCTATGAAACGTATTTGGGAAAATGCTTCAAGAGCTGTATGCCAGATTTAGTTCATTGGTAAACAGAATTAAACATTTTTCTCTTTGGAAATTCTACTGTACTAAGGTAGACTTCTCTTCATTAAATGTTTTTTTTCTTGGACTTTCTTGGTGTTTATTACAGTGCATATTAAATATGGCAACGAAATGCCTGGGGACAGATAGTACATCATACAGACCTAGCTTCTTTTTATTTTTTATTACTTTATTAGAGAAGTTGTGCATTTACATAAAAATCCTGCAGAAAATCCAGAGTTCCCATTTACCAGCCCCCCACGCAGTTTTCCCTATTAACACTTTGCATTAGTGTGTTATCTTTGTTAAAATTGATGAAAGAATATTAATATAATTGTACTATTAACATAGTCCATAGTTTACATTAGGGTACACAGTTTGTGTTGAATAGCCTTATGTTTTAAAAAAAATTTTTATTCTAATAACATATATAAACTAAAATGTCCCCCTTTTAGTAACATTCAAATATATAATTCAGTAGTGTTAATTACATTCACAATGCTGTGCTGCCATCATCACCATCCATTACCAAAACTCTCCCATCACTTAATTTTGTGCCAATTAAGCATTAACTTTCCATTCTGTATCCCCATCCCAGCTCCTGGTAACCTGTATTCTAGTTTCTGACTCTATGAATTTGCATATTATAATTATTTCATATCATTGATATCATAGAGCATTTCAGACATAACTTCTTGTCTAGCTGTATTTTTAAGCTTGGCTTCTTCCACTAATGATTGGGATATGAAATTCATTCGGGTCTCCTATACATTTTTAAAAATTCAACCTGCCTTTTATTAATCTTACTGATGAGACCAACTGCATTCAGGGTCAAGGATGAAATTCTCACACTGTAGAGATATAGCTTTCCCCCAAATTCTCATTTTTCTGCCAGGAAGGTTGCCGTCAATTTATGACATAGTTTTGGAGAGAAAAATATAATTGATAGGTAGAACTTTTTGAAGATTCAGATAAATTCTAGGAGAAAAGAATAACTGAGCACATGGCAGCTGTCTTACTTTCTTTTAGGACTGATTAAAACTTTGACATAATGTGGGTGTATATTTTTATACATGATTTATTCATTCATTCATCAAAAATACAATCAACAATTATTGAGCACTTCCTGTATGACCAGCAGTATGCTGGGGACTGGCAATACAAATATGAAAAAGACAATCAAAAGGAGTTTAGAGTAGAAGGAGATCCAATGTAATAAATGTATCAAGTTCCATTATTTTTGGAACATGTTCATTAAATATGAACTCAGGAATAGATTTCATGAAGTTTTCCTCAGGTAACTCTCAGCCTTAAGAAAATATTTATTGAAGAAAATATACAAACTCATTCAATTTAACTCCTCAAGCTGTTATTGAGCCACTACTTTGTGCTTGAAACAGTGATACAAAGTGGAAAAACACTCAATCCTCTCCAGGAGTCACTTCTAATTTCTGGAGAAGAAACAAATGTAAACAGTAGGTTAAAGGATAAAATGAAAGTAGTTCAAATACAAAGCTTGGAGGAAGCACAGATAAAGTCACGTGATCTTTCCTGCCTCCAGAAAGTTATTGAGATGAGGTGACATTTGAAGCGGGCCTTAAGAGTTGAGAGTAAGCGAAGAAGAGGCAAGTGGGTGTACCAGACAGAGGGCACAGTGCAAGGAAGGACCTTTAGGCGAGAAAAGGCTTGAACTGTTTAGAAAGAGTGGGGAACCTGTGTGGCTAGAATATTAAATTCATGGCCATGAACAGTTGGGCATGAGGGCACAGAGGCAGACTGGGACAAGGGTAGCATACCAACCCAAGGAATGTTCAAGAGGATTTTAAGCAGTGTAGAAGAAAAAGTCTGGTGGTAGGGAGGTTGTATATTATGGAGGGGAGGACTGACAATAGCAAGGTTTTACAACTCTCTAAAAAATAGGTGATGGGAGTCTGGACTGGGGAGTAGAAAGGAAAGCAAAGATGCTTTAAAGGGGTGACTGAACTGGGCTTGACAAGAATCAACTCATATACCAATTTAGTTGAGAGAACAAGCTTCTGGGAGTTTCCAAAGGCATTAAATATGAGGGACCAAAATACTAGAAAAAGCTCAGGGTAGTTAGTTAGTTATTTGGAACCAATTAGTTTTGCAAGGGATGGTTGAAAGTGCCTGGCTCAAAGTATTGGAGTGTAATGGTGATCTATGGATATAAAACTGAGGAAATTGCTCAAAATAAATTATTCTGCTAATGTTATTTCCCATATCTTATTCAGAGGTAAATATCTTTTCTATAGAAAAATGTGGGAAGCTGTTTTAGCAGGGCAACCTATTTAACATTATGAAAGTCTCCTGGCCCTACATTGATCCCCAATTTCAATCCTCTCACACACTCAGCAACCCAGCTGGGCATAGCTGGGCTGTGCTCCCTGCCGATTTTACTACTGGAGAAAATATTGGGAGAAAGCAAACATTAGTTTATCCTGCAATTAAACAACTGCCCTTATACACCAGTCTACCTTGCTTATCTATTCTCCCCAGTCCTCGAAATGAGCACACAGTTTACATTCTCTTAGGAGAAGATGGGCTTAGTTAGAAGGTGTATTAGTTTTCTCAGGCTGCTATAACAAACTATCAAAGACTGAGAGTCTTAAAACAACAGAAATGTATTGTTCTGCAGGTGTTGAAAGGACCATACAACCTCTGAAGGTCTAGGGAAGAAGCCTTCCCTGTCTCTCCCTAGTTTCCGGTGGGTGCTGGCAATCTTTGATGTCCTTGGCTTGCAGATGCATCACTCCAATCTTTGCCTTTACTTCACATGGCCTTCTCTCGTGTGTCTGTGTCTCTGTGTCCAAATTTCCTTCTTCTTATAAGGACATGGTCATAATGGATTTAGGATGCACCCTAATCTAGTATGACTTCACTTTAACTTGATTACATCTGCAAAGACCCTATTTCCAAATAAGGTCACAGTCACAGATTCCAGGTAGACATGTACTTTTGGAGGACTCCCCTCAACTCAGTATAAGTGGCATAAGGGGTGTTACATTTTAGGGCATTTGCTAAGAAAAAACTCTTAAAACCATCTGTATTAGTCAGCCAAAGGGGTGCTGATACAAAATACCAGAAACTGGTTGCATTTATAAAGGGTATTTATTTGGGGTAGAAGTCCACAGTTACCAGGCCATAAAGCATACGTTTCTTCCCTCACCAAAGCCCATTGCCACGTGTTGGAGCAAGACAACTGCCAACGTTTGCCAGGGTTCAGGCTTCTTGGGTTCTTCTCTTCCCGGGGCTGCGTTTCTCTCCGGGCTTAGCTCCTCTGTTTCCTCCACAAGGTCAGCTGTAGACTATGAGGCTCTCTAGGCTTTGCTTCTCTCCACAAGGCCAGCTGTGAAACTGTCAGGCTAATGGCTCGTCTCTATACTGGGGCCTTCTTTCTTTCCTCACGACCATGCTCCTCCGTCTGCTTGCCTCCCCGGGCTCCAGCATCAAAACCCCAACACCAGAACTGCTCTGTCTTTTGCCTTGCCTTTTATATTTGATTCCCCCACCCACCAAGAGGTGGGGCTCAACGCCCTACTGACATGGCCCAGTTAATGCCCTAATCATAACTTAATCATGCTCAGATTAGCAGACCAGTTTACAAGCATGATCCTATATGTATTTTTGGAATTCATAATTACACCAAACTGACCAACGGCTATACCATCTCAGTTTTCTATTAATTATGATGAAAGTTGGATTCTTCATTCTACTTATTTTCTACATCTATCATAGGCAGAGGACCAAAACCATTCACTTATTTTGTTATATTTGTTAGGGCCCTTTTGACGACTACACATGACAGTAAGTACTCCAACTCCAAATAGTTTAATGAGAGAAATTGTTTCTCAAGAAATTTGAAAGTCAAGGGGAGTGTTGCAAGCTGGTTTCTCCTGGAAGCAGATGTGCAGATGGCGTTAGGAGTGCAAAAGTTTTATTGGGTAGTAACACCTGTGAAAGGAAAAGGGAGGGAGCAGGCTTGGGCAGAGGGAACCATCATTCCCCAATGTAGATCTGACAAAGTCTCTGCTAGCCCAGTGGGGACCTCAGGAACATTGATTGCCTGTTGGAGGAGTCCTGTATTGGGTAGAAATGGATAGGCCAATAGTTCCTAAATTGTATATCCAGGGGCGCTGCAGGACATTTTACACTTTCCAGGGAAACACAGTAACATTTGTCAGACACTGTACAAACTACTATTGTTAACTTGTTTAGACCTAGCTATTTAATAAAGGGAACTGATAGGCATTTCTTTTGGCTTAGGGGGTTCCATGAAAAAAATTACTGAGACACTAAAGATGCCATGAACTGAAAAATTTGAGGGCCTCTAGGGTAGGCCCTTGTACCTTGGGACATTCAAGAAAAGTCCTACCATTGCCTTGCTAGGTAGTTGGCTGGAGCTGCCAGAGATGAGCTTGACTTCAGTCTGAAGGCTGGGGTGGACCAGTGAAGCTAGTAGCTGGGACTGACAGCTAATCACACCCCTCACAATGAAGGAGTCCTGCAGGGTACATCTCCATGTTTGCCAGAGGGTGGTCTTGATTTAGGTGTGATTGGATCCAGGAACTAAAGTTTTCCCCTCATTCTTCTTGGCTTCATTCTGTCTGATAGTGGATGGGCTTTCTCCATCAGATGGAAAAGACAAGTTATGGCAGCCCCTCCATCACCCAAAAGACAAGACCCTTTTCTTTGGTTTCAAATTAAAAAATTCCTGATTGGGCTTGCTTTGGTGACATACCCAATTCTGGGTCAGTCACTGTGACTGGGAAATGTTTGGCTGGGCCCAGACTCAGGTCACATGCTCCTCCCCAGGTGTTCACACGCCTGGCTCTTTCTCATCATTTGGGTCTCTGCCCCAGTGTTGTTTCTTTGGAGTCCCACAGGTACTCTCCACCTGCTTCCCTGCTTTATTTTCTTCCTGAAACTCCTCATTATAAGAAATGATATCATTTACTTGTTGCTCTATGAGCTTATTGTCTGCCTTTTCTGTCACATGGCAGGATTTTGCCTGCCTTGCTCACTGCTGAAGCCCCAGTGCCAAGACTCAATATATATTTATTGGAAAAATGAATGAAAACCCATTCCTGTATCCAGGGGAACATGGTACCATGGCACTATGAAAGGATCTGACCAGAACTGCCCCCCACAGTTCCCCAAAGGAAGCAGAGATTATAGACAGAGGAACAATGGGCCACAGCATATATATTCAAGTCTAGCTTAGGCTGAAACTCCCTCTGGGATGTGGCCCAGTACCTTCCCCACCAGTCCAGTCATTCAGATTGGATTTATTCCTTCAATGTAAGTCAACACTGTCATCAATGGAATCATTAGTCAGAGGGCTGCAGTCAGTGAATCCTAACAATTTTATGGAGAATGAGGAGCTGTTATACAATTCTAATTTCCTTGATCCTCAGAGCCCTCCTATTCTTTGACAACTCATTTCCAACTCACAAATGTGTTATATGGGTCTTAGTGTGACTATTGAATCACTAGGCCCAGGCTTATGAATAAGCGTTTATGTGTCAAGCCTTGTATCTCACACGTCAACTGCTTCTTATCTAGATGATAAAAAGCAATTTCAGTAGCACTTAACTTAATTGGTTTGTGACCAGACAAGGACCCTGGGCCCCACTTGCAGAGTTTGGGCAGTGTGCCTCAGCAATTCTAGAAAGTAAGCATCTTTTATGTCTGTTACCACCTTCAATCACCCATTACTTCTGAGCCTGCAGGTGGGAAATTCTCTGCATGTTAAATGAGATTTGTGTAACTGAATCTTCTAAATAACTGAAGGAAATTATTAGACAATGAAAAAGTTGAGCTCTGTTTGAAAAACATTACCTCCCAACATCACCATTCTTCTGATCTGGTCTGCCTCTTGATATATTTTCATTCTCCCTACTTATTGAGTCACATTCAGTCATGCTCACATTTGTACCTTATTCTCAAGCTCCCATTTGCATATTTTTCAAAATATTATTTAAAAAGGAGATAAGTATGTTTACTTGAATTCCAACCTGGTCAGAGTAATCCTGCACATCACATCAACTCGGTCACCAACCCACTGCATGATCTTGGAAAAGTCTTGTCTCCTTCTTTACCTCGGTTTCCCCACCTGTAAAATGAGGAGGAGGAAAGGCCCTTCAAGCTTCTGTGAGTCTATAAATTCCAATGTCCCATCCGAGGTGCACCGCTTGCTCCTATGTACCTCTTCCCGACCCTGCCTGGGGTGAGGGTTCCCGTTCAGCAGGCTCTTCTCTTCTTCTGGCCTCTGTGTCTCCATCCCCAGATAGAAGATGCTCCGGAAGCTGCTAGGCAACCACAGCCTCCCCTCTGGAGGGCAAGAAATTTGCCTCTCACACATGGAAATTTCTCATCCTTCCCAAGGGAAGGACTGGGAATAAACGCAAAATGGGCCATAAGGGCTATCTCCTCAGCTGATGACACCAGAGCTTATTTCTCGTTGACTATCCAGGGACACTGGTGCTGACTGAAAACAATCTCTTTTTATCAGAGATGATGGACTGTACATCGCATGCCTGGTTTGCACTAGCTCAGGGCTAAGAGGAACATCGCCACTTAATAGGAAACACTGACCTGCGGTTCAGAGGCCCGTCTTCTGAGAGAAAGTAGCCCATACGCAGCAAGGGTAGGGCAGAGTTTGTGACTTGAGTTTTCACTTGCATGGGAGGCTAATTAATGTAAAAATTAATTTTATTGTGGCTATCAACCAGTCCAGAGATGATATGCTATAAAAGAATTCTAGTAATTAGTGCATCCAGCTAGCACAACAATACAAATATTCAGTGGCATTTGTGATTTCCAGCAGTGCATTTGCTACCTGGGCAATTCTCCCTTTGAGTATCTGTTTCTCATGAACCTAGTTTGTAATGGTTTTGACTTGACATTTATATCTTGAGCAAAACTGAAATGGGCAGCTAAAGACTAATTATGCTAAATATTCCAACAAGCGTTAAGAACCCGGGCTCCAGCAGGGGGCACAGAAGGCAACATCTCAGTGTGTCTTTCTCTTTCTTTTTCTCTTCTCCCCTTTTTTAAAACCCCATTCTTTTTTTATCCCTTTGCTCCTTATTTTAGACTTGTTTAATGAAAGCTGATTTCCCTATCCTGATGATTTCCTTTTTGCACAATCTACACTGCAACAACCTAGAAGCATTTTTATTTCAGCATAATTTTAAATTTTAGTTTCTGCTCTGTTAGATTCTTTCCATTCAGAGAAAATAGAGATCACAGAAAAGCAAAATCTTGGCCTGAGCTCCGGCCTTGGGGGTTTATGAGTAGAGATTCCTGCCTCATTTTAAGGAGCTTTGTGCTGCAGGTGACACAGTGCCTTGCTTGGGGTTGAGAGTTAATTGCAGAGGAGAGGAGGAGGGAGTACACAATCCTCACAGATCTGGTTTCTATCAAATTAACAGAAAAATTGAGAAATGAGCTTTTCACTAGCAAATGTTAATTATAATGAAAAACTCCCTAACATATACACAGGAGAAAAACAGATACCGTAAGTACTTGCTGTACTTTCCTGTGGGTCACAGTTGGCAGCATTTGACGGCACTAGTCAAGGACCTTACAGGCAAGATTATCTAGAAAATCCCTTGCTTCAGAAGCCAAAATCCTTTAAGTCGTCTGTATTTAAATGCAGCTGTATTGCTGATTAGATGTCAGAACTAGCGCACACTGAAGTGCCCTGTTTAGTGATTAACTCAATGGACCAATTTTGCTTTCAGATACTTCCACGGAGAGAAAAATTTGCATACAAATTTGGAAACGACTATCTTCTTTCTGGGTTATGCAGGAAGTGGGGGATGCAAAATTTGTGAATGCCACAATAACCCTTGTTCTGCAATCGTCTTCTAACTTAATTTCTTAGTGAATCATCTTTATCACCAAGAGTACGACATAGCCACAGGGTTGTTGCCAGGAACAAATCTTTTCTTGTTTTTTAGTGCTTTATCGATTTGTGCATCCCCACTCTGTCTGCTGCATAGGAATCGGCAATCAGAGCAGGCTTTCAACTCTGCACCTTGGATTATATAATTTTGGCTGTGTGCAGAGGTTCCCTAGTGCAAATTTGTGCATGATTTTTTTTTTTTTTTTTGCTTTTGTGCGTATAATTAATCCACTTGGTGCTTCATAAATATTGGGCGTATTCTTAGAACTTCCCACCATCTAGAGGAATTCTTATGACTCAGCTTAAATTCCCTCCTCCTCCCTTTCCGGGCCCCCACATCCAGGTAGACACTGTCTCCTCTGCCACCCCACAGCATCGTGGGCAGCTGGAGGCAGGGAAGAAGTGCAAAGGGGTTTAACCACAAGGCCTAGCCTGCCTCTGCCAGCAGGGGCTTTTGACAGCACTACACAGGACATGTCTCCACGACTTTGGAGGGTTATACTCAATTTAGAAACTGCACTTCCCACTAAAAAAAAAAAACAGCTGAGCAGAATACACAAAAGACCTAGAAGAAGACTAAGCACTAACCTCTAAACCCCTGAATATATAAAAAGCCATAATAAGTGACAAGCAGTGGGTGTTTATTAGGGGCATTAGAGGAAAGCAAATGCAGTTGATAAAGTATATAAACTCTAAACTGTGAGCAGCTGCAGACACAGAGAAGATTCCACAGTTAATTAAAAGGGGTCTGATGCTAGGAAACAACCATAAGGTGCACTTTGGCAAGGGGCCAGAACAGCAGGCTCACTAACTTTGTAGGGTCCAGGATAAGAGTACAACTGGAGGCCCACAACCTATAGGTCTAAATATTTTCAAAGTATTCATCAAGCTTACAAATTGATAAACAAAACACATTCTTTCTCTTTCCCTCAATAAATGCAATTTTTTAAAGAACTAGATGGTCAGGTTTAAATCAAGACTTCTCACACTCCTCAGGCCTAAGACTTACCCCCTTTTCTTACCATGGCCAGCTCCATTCCAAATAACACAGCCTCCTGTATACCCATGTTCAGTCTGTGTGCCCCAGCACCAGCCACACCGCTTGCAAATATTACCCTTGGATACCCCTTTGGCATTGGGGGTGCACACACCAGTAGCACCTAGAGAGGACAGCTTGGGAAAGAAGTATGTGCAGTTTGGAAGTGACTTGGGGCCAATTGGGCAGGGAGTTCCAGGCTCCTGTCTGGAGGTCCTTGGCAAGTAACCTGGAAGGGAGCCTGAGCCCTAGATGTGTCCTGTGGGGAAGCGCACTCCTGGAGAATGGACAGAAGGGACTTCTCTTGCTGAACTCAAGGCAGGGCCCTCTTGCCTGGGCCTAGGGACAGCATAGGTACACAGAAGAGGATCTGTGGGTCCTGGTGATGGACCCAAGAAAACTGTTTGTGTCAAATCAGAGAAGGGGTGGTTCCTTTAGCCACATCCAGGCAAGGTTCCAGCAATTCAAGGTGAAAGAAGAAGAAATGGAATTTCATGCAGTAATAGTACTTCAATGTATGCAATTTATAAACTGTTGTATGTGGTTGTTGTCTTAGTTTTCTAGGGCTGTCGTTATAAAGCACCACAAACAGGGTGTCTTAAAACAACAGATAAGTTGTCTCACAGTTCTGGAGGCTGGAAGTCCAAATCAAGGTGTCAGCAGGGCCGTGCTTCCTCAAAAGACTGTCGGACAGCAAGCACAAGCAGCAAGGGGGGGGGGGGA
>JAQZBX010009002.1:0-16076 GCA_029593785.1 Cabassous unicinctus | reverse complement strand
AATACAATTTGTGTTATATAATAAAAGGATAAGATAGAGGAAAAAAAAAAAAAAAGACTGTCGGGCTCTGGCTTTGTGGCTGGCCATCTGTGGCTTGTGGCATAACTCAATCTCTGCCTCTGTCACATGGCTGTTTTCTCTCTCTGTGGATGTCTAAGCTCCCTCTCCTTATAAGGACACCAGTCATACTGGATTAGGGTCCTCCCTAAAGTAGCTTGGCCTTATTTTAACCAATAACATCTTCAAAGATCCTATTCCCAGATAAGGTCACATTCATTGGACCAGGGTTAGGACGTGAACATGTCCTTTTTTTTTAAATTACCCATAGCAGTTGTACTTTTGTGATCTGTCTATGATTCTCATCCACAGTATGAGTTCAGTAGTTTACACTTAATCTTAACCCCTTGAGTCAAAGACCCAGGACCAAGTGGAACCCAGAGTGGGAAGGCCAAGTCAACATTCTTCTCTTAAAGATTTCACAAGGTATATTTCTATCTGGGTGTGCTACAATCACCTAAAACCCTGTCATAGGTACTGGGGTGGAGAAGGAGATGAGAATTATAAGGAGATTAAAAAAACATTTTATGGGGAAGCGGATGTGGCTCAAGCATTTGGGTGCCTGCCTACCACATGGGAGGTCTCAGGTTTGGTACCTGGTGCCTCCTAAAGACAAGCAAGACAGCGAGCTGACCCGACGGGCTGGTGTGATGGGCTGGTGCGGCGAGCTGATGCAACAAGATGACACAACAAGGAGACACAAAGAGGAAACACAATGAGAGATACAACAAAACAGGAAGTAGAGGTGGCTCAAGTGACTGAGTGCCTCTCTCCCAGGTGGGAGGTCCTGGGTTCAGTTCTTGGTGCCTCCTAAAGAAAAAAAAGACGAGCAGACACAGAGAGCACACAACGAATAGACACAGAGAGCAAACAGCAAGTGCAAACAATGGGGGGAGGAGGAATAAATAAATAAAATACATCTTTAAAAAGAAGTTAGGAAAAGAAAAGGGAATGCATGCAACAATTTAAAATATATATATATATTTTTTTATTAAATAAACACTAGTATATGCCAGGTTCTATGTATGCAATCTTCTTTTGTCCTTCAAAAAACCCAAGAGATAAGGTATTATATCTGTTCTTTCTCAGAAAGGTGGAATAAGGCCACAAAGTTCATGTATTTTTTTTTTGTTTATGATTTTTTCTCTATGACTTCCTTGAATATAGGGTCCATATATATCAAGCATGCATTTGATAATATTTACTCAATAAATATTATCAAATGCATGTTAGTTTTCTCAGGGATTTAGCAGCAATTATGGCGACTATTTGAAAGCCCAGAAGGCAATGTTGCATGAAGACAAAAAGGAGAATTAATATATACCGAGGTATCCTACCGGGAAGACAAACACAACTTGTGCCCATTCACAAGGCCGTTTCTGGTCTCTTGAATTGTTTTGCAGTGCTGGCTTAAACCAAATGGGTTCACAGTTCACCACTGCTATGTTCACTGAAGCACAATTGAACTCGTCAATGTGAAGAGCTGCTTAGCACTGATCCCATGGGTGCAAAGAGTAGAAGGGCACAGGGTATCCAAGTCTGTGCTGAATGGCAAACAAAAATGGGATGATGGCAAGTAGCCTGGGCAGAAGTTATGTTTTAAGTTGACACAGCAAGACACTACCTGGATGGTGAGACTGAATTAAAGTTTGGCCCTTAGAGAGAGGAATGTCCTTTCTCAGCAGGGGCGTGATATGCAGTGGGCCAGCTCCTGGCCCACCTGTAGAGAGAGCAGCTATATCAACTAGCACGATTTTGCCTATAAAGGAAAGAGATGTGTTTGCTTTTCAAAGCTGTTGTGGAGGAGGGAGCAATAACACCCTTGTCCTTTTCTTTTGGAAACAGACTTTGATGACGAATTATCTGCCTTTTTTTTTTTTACAGTTAATGATGAGCAGTAAGCAAAGCCTTGATCTGTGCCAAACGGATATTTCCTCACTTGAATTAAATTTTCCCACTTGGTCTTTCAGGCCAGAAGTCGACAGAATGGCTGAGTAGGAGACAGCAGAGGACAGGCTTCTCCTGCAAGGTTAAAAGTGCAGTGCTGGTCATGCTCAATCCCTTCTCCCCAGCTCATGCATCAGATCTATCACTTCTTGGGAGCAGTAAGTGAGGGGCAGTAGGGTCTGGCTTTCCTGGGGAATGCAAGTTCCCTCTCTGTCTTAACTTCCTGGCTGCCATGACAAACACCACACTGTGGGTTGCCTTAACAGGGATTGATTGACTCATGGTGTTAGAAGCCAGAAGGCATACTTCCTCCCAGGGTCAATGGTGCTCTGTCCCAGTGGCAATTCTTGGGTTGCTCATTACGTGGTGATGTCTTCTCCTTTCTCGTCTGGATTCTGTTGACTTCCAGCTTTTTGCTTCTCCCCATGGCTTTCTCTTCATAAGGACTCCAGTAATAGGATTAAGACCCATCCTGATTCAGTTGACCACACCAACTAAAAATATCTTCTAAAAGTCCTATTTACAATGGGTTCATACCCACAATAATAGATTATGAACATGTTTTTCTGGTGTACATAACTCAATCTTCCACACTCCCCTCTATTGAAATGCCAGCAGTGATAAGTTATCTTATATGTAAGTTATATCTTACCAAAATGACTTAAAAGAGCTGAATGCCGTACATATGGCTTTAAGAACCATATGTAGCTCACAGTCTGCCTATTTTCGTCCTGCAACTGCAAACAAAATATTTAAAATGCAACAATCTCTTTCTAATGAGTTGTGCTCCTTATTAATATGATTTTAGGGCCTTTTTTCATGACACCCTCCTTCTGCCTGCTTCCCTCACAGGCTTGATGCCATTTTTTTTTGCAGTAATTTGGGGCCTACCACCTGCTTCCAATTCTTGCTTTTCGTAGCATGTGATCAACTGATAGACTAAAGAGAAATTACTGCAAATAAAACTATATAGACTCATCACATAAGTTTTAGCCATGACACTAAATATAGCAGAGGATACTGAAATAGAACACAAAATATCAAACTTGCTTTTCTTCATTTTGAGTTAATTACCTATTTGCTTTTCAATGAACTCTAGTGCCAGCAGTTTCTTCCTAGTTCTCTCAGGCTGTCATGAGACCCCTTAATTAAGAAACTCAGCACTGATCCATGAAATATGTTTTCAGAACACTCATTTTTTGAGAGTCCCATGAGAGAAAAAGGGTCCTCTTTTAGGCATTCACACTTATTGCTTTATTACTCAATTGAGAGTTATCCCTTTACATTTATCCATGACTTTCCCATTATTCAGCCAAGAACTATAGTATTCTGAGGAGATACCAATAATTTGGAAAGTAAGAAGCCAAGATAAAGTATTATCACTGAATTGTAAAAGTTGAAATGCATTCCTAGTCTATTTTTTATCAAAAAAGTCATGAAAGAAACAAATTTTCCCTTCCAGAGTTAATATATAAAGAAGTGGTTTTGCTTTTGCTCAAAATGATTAAGGGTCTACAGAAGACAGAAAGGAGCCAGTTCTCACCGTGGCAATACTTGGGGTATTTGCAGAGGTTGAAGACGGTTGTTTTAGTTTCCTAGCTACTAAAACAAATACCATGCAATGGGTTGGCTTTAACAATGGGTATTTATTGGCTCTCAGTTTTGAGCCCAGGAGAAGTCCAAAATCGAGGCATCCTCAAGGTGATGCTTTCTCCCTGAAGACTGTGGCATATTGGGGCTGGCTGCCTGCAATCCATGGTCCTTGGCCTTTCCATCACATGGTAACACACATGGCAGTGTCTTCTCTTTTCTCTTCCCTGTTCTGTTGACTTCCAGCTTCCGGCTACTCCCTGTGGCTTCTCTTTCCAAATCCAATTTCCTTTGCTTATCAGGACTTCCGCCACATAGGATTAAGCCACCCCCACCCCATTCAGTTTGGACACACTTTAATAACATCTTCAAAAGTCCCATTTACAAATGAGTTCACACACATAGGACCAAGGGTTGGGACCTGAACGTGCCTTTTGTGGGGGACAAATTCAATCCCTAACAGTAGTATCTCTGTTTTAAACCTGACTTGGGGCATTAGTGTGACTCTTAGTTAAGTTATAAGATTACCAGCTTTTTTCTTCCTCAGATGTTTAACAATTTTACACCTCATGCAAATATGTACCCCGGAGGGAAGTTACTTTCTAGTAAATGTTCCTTTCCAGTATTGGATTTAGCTTTGGCTCCTGTGGAGCAGTTTTTACCAGCTTTACAAACAGATCAAAGCTCTTTAAGCCCCAGCTGCAGGCTTTTATTCATGTTGATAATGCCTGCTGGCCTCTCCCAACTCAAACACACTACACAGCCCCTCAGTCGCATCCACTGATATTCTTGCCTTCACCACGTCACCGGCCATTGAAGGGTCCAGCTATTGGTGTCGTGCAGGGCACACAGGCCTGGAGAGGAACCTCAGCCTAGCTGGTTAGGCGGCAGGTTTTAAGAGGAAGATGAGAGTCAGAAACTCTGCTTTATTCACCTTACACTGGGAGGGATTTCTAGCTCAGAATACTGAGACGCAACTAGGCTGTAAGGTTTTCTTACATGGCGATTTCACAAGGAGTGGCTTGGTTTTCATGAATGCTGAAGTTTTCCTTCTGCAATGGGCATCTGTTGTTTTTCCTGCCCCCCTCCCCCTTTCTTCTGGTTTATGCCCCGACTCTTCCTGTTTCCTGGCTGAAACTTTCTCTCCCCAGAAGAAAAATGAGGAAGCACTTATTACTTAAATACTTATTTGCTGTGTGACCTTGAGCAAGATACTCAACCACCCAAGCATCAGATTTCTGATCTGTAAAATAAGTCTAATAATGCAGTTCCTGGGGTGACGATGAACATTAAATGAGGTAATGTTCATAAATAACTCAGCAAAGGGCCTGGCACTTAGTAAACACTGAATAAATGTTAGCTCTTATCATCATGAAATAGTATTATAAGCCTGAGAAGGATTATTTTATTCAGTCGTGATGTGGCTGCTGTTTATCTGGTAGGGGTTGGTAGACATAGGTGAGCCTATGGATCCCGTCTCCTACGGGCAGCTCGCAGTTGGTTGGTTTCTGCTAGAGGCACCAGGTTCCTGTGCCTCTAGGGGCTTAGTGAAGACGAGGGCCTCAGCCAGGTGCTCCTCAGGGCACTGCCTTCCCCCACGGGTCAGTTCTGCCCCTTGGATGATGTGTTCTCTTTGTATAGTGTGAGACAAATGCCACTGAGGCTCCATTGTTCCTTTCCTCCATTTTGGAAGACTCAGCCTTTTAACTCTGCTCTGTTCTTAAAGCACCTTAGGAAAGGATTAGTCCCCCACCTGCCTGTCCTTTTTTTTGTTTTTTGTTTTTTTTAAATCTTGTGTAGAGCTAGCACAATTTGCTGGATGAGACTCATTTCCTTTCCTCTATGTCAGTAGTTCTCAAAGTTTCACTGGGACCCAGCAGCATCAGCCGCACTGGGGAATTTTTTATGAATGCAAATACTCAGTTTCCACCTCTGACCTACTTAATCAGAAATTTTTGGATGGAACCCAGCAATCTGTGTTACACCAGCCCTCTAAATGATTGTGATGCACCTAATGTTTGAGAATCCTCCTCCATGTTTTTAAATACAGACATTTTTTTTTCCTTCTAACAACTCCTCTGTGATTTGTCTTGGGAAGCCCCTGTAGTGAGAGTTACAACGTCAAGGATTGTTGTGTCTGCCAAAAGCGTCCACTGTTCAGATCCAACTCTTGTAATTCTTTACTGGCTTGACGTGGAGAATCCCATGCAGTGGGTGATCCCATTTGTCTAGGTCTGGGCTCCACTTATTTCTGTGCTAATGGGTTCCTCCTCTTCCCTTTGCATCCTAACCACCTACATACCCCCAAGTCCCTCATACCCCCTCTCTCAGTAACTCAAAGTGAACCCAGTGATGTTTCAAATGTGCCAAAATGATCTTCCTGGGCTTTCCTGATGAAGTCTGTCCAGGATTTCTCTAGATACTTGGAACAACTACCCCAGTCTTCAAGGTGATGTTCCTCTCACTCCAACTATGCACCTGCATTAAGAGGGGTCTTTTCAGCAGTTTCCTGGTTACTAAGTCCTTTGCCCCATGGGGGGAGTCACTCCACCAGCTCTGGAAATGGGGCTTCTTTCCTCTGTGTGGTCTCTTCAGGCCCAGCAGCCCCCCTTTTCTAGTCCCATCAGTAAGCAGAGTGGGACTTGGGAGACTCTCCAAACTTCTCTCTGACTAGTTTGGCTTCCAAGATCTTATTTTCCTTTTTATATGTGTCTGAGATTTTAATCTCTCTGAGAGAAAACAGTACTTTTCCCCAGCCCTCCTGGCTTGCTGTCCTCAGTTTTCTTTCCTTTCTCCATTGTGCCCTGACAGGAAGGTTGACACATGGCTTTTTCCAACTTTTAATTCTGGAAAATTTCAAAGCCACAGAAAAGTGGATAGCATAGTACAGTGAAAACAGTTTTATACCCTTCTGCTGGATTCACCACTTGCTGACATTTTGCCACTTTTGCTTTATCTCTCTTTTTACACACACACACACACATACACACACATACACACCTGCACATTTTCTTCCTGGACCATTTGAAAGTAAGTTGCAGGCACCATGACACTTTACCCTTAAATATTTCTACTTGCATTTTGTAAGAGAGCAAGGACATTCTCTTTTATGTAACTATAATATCATTAATTATATTCAAAATGTGTAAGATTAATGCACTAGTATTATCTAATACATAGGTCCTAGTCAAATTACTCCAATTGTCCCAATGGTGCTGTATACTCTCATGTCTCTTAAGACTCTTTTAACCTGGAACAGTCACCCTGCCTTTAAATATCTATCTATCTATATCTACATCTATTTTTAAAATTTTATCATTCACACAGTGGCATTTTTAAAGAGCCCAGGATGGTTGTTTTGTAGACTGTTGCACAATTTGGATTTGTCTGATCATTTCCTTATGATTAAATCTGGGTTAAACATTTTTGGCCAGAGTACTACATCAGTGATATTGTGTTCTTTTCATACCCCAAAGTTGGTGAGATCTGAGGAAATTCAGGTTACAAATTCCGGAATCATACAACAAGAAAGAACCTCACAGTTTGTTCCAACCACCTCATGTTACAAATGAGTACATTGAAGCACAAAGTCAAAGGCTTGTCCCAGGACCCATTTAGATGTTACTAGTACACCATTTACTAAACTCTCCTAAAATGTTAACAATCACTTTCTTAAACTTTTCAGGATCCTAGTGTGTGTGTGATAGACTGGATATATGGGGCAGTTGACATATTTATACAGATGCCAGAGCTTGTTATTGTGAGGCTTTTCCTTCCCCCTTTTGAAGTCTGGCCAATCCTCCCCACTGATGTCTCTCTGAGAGAGCCTCAAGAAGCAGTTCATGTCTGTTTTTAACAGGAAAGATAAGTTTTATGTAAAGAGCGTCCTTCTACCAGGCTCTAGAAACACTTCTAGGTTAGGAGGAGCAGTAGCCCAGCACTTCTGGGCTATTTGTGTCGATTTAAGAGGCAGGTGTTTTTCCGTTGACCTGTTTTCAGTGCTATAATCCCATTACCTTGGCACTATCCTCTAGGGTTCTGCTTTGTTTGGGAATTTTAAATTACTTTATTTGTAACAGATCAAAAGCTATCTGGCACACATACTGCTTTTGGATGCAAGCTCTTTGATGGATCTTGCAGCCCTTCTGAAAGCACACATCTGCATATTTCCCCAATAACCACTCATGGTCTGTCCGCTGCCCCCAATTTTAAATAGCAATCATAGTCGAAAACCTTTCAAATCCTCTCCCTCAGAGATTAACCGGTAACTTTGCTGATGGATAGGAAAACATGGCTTTGTGATGTATTTTTGTGAAACACCCCAGGTTGCTTTATGTTGTTGAGTGGCCAGTCATCGCAATTCAAGTTTCATCAGGACTGTCTCTGGTGCTGTCCTGCTCAGCCCTCCTGGTGGCTGGCTACATCCCATAACCTCATGTCCACGACTGTGTTTACATGTAAGACAGTGGAGCAGTGCCCTGGCTGAGGACTGTGAAGGGGTCATTTGAAGGGCTTAGCACAGCGGTCGGCACACTAGGCCCACAGTTCAAATCCGGCCACCTTCTATTTTTTTACAGCTCACACTTAAAACACTCTTTAAATATTAATGATTTTAAAAATCAGAAGAAGAAAAATATTTCATGACACATGAAAATTATATGAAATTTAAACTTTCGTATCCATAAAAATTTTTATTAGAACACCCCCCCACACTTCCTCATTTGCATATTGTCTATAGCTGCTTTTGCATTACACTGCAAAGTTGAGTAGTTGTGTTAGAGACCATATGGCCTATAAGCCTAAAAGAGAGGCCATTCATTCATTCATTTATCACAGAGGTGCTTTTTTATCTTTTAATTGTTATTCTAGTAACATATATAAATTTTCCCTTATTAACCACATTCACATATATAATTCAGTGCTGTAAATTACACTCACAATACTGTGCTACCATCACTACCATCCATTACCAAAACTTTACAATCAATCCAAATAGAAATTCTGTACAATTTAAGCATTAACCCGCCATTTCCTACTCCTAACCCAGCTACTCTAACCTATATTCTAGCTTCTAACTCTGTTTATTTATTCAAATTATTTCATATCAGTGAGATCATATAATATTTGCCTTTTTGTATCTGGCTTATTTCACTCTCTATAATGTGGTCAAGGTTCATCCATGTTGTCACATGAACCAGAACTTCATTCCTTTTTAATACTGAATAATATTCTATCATATGTATTTACCACATTTTGTTTATCCATTCATACATTGATGGACAGTTGGGTTGCTTCCATCTTTTGGCAAGTATGAATAATGATGCTAGGAACATTGGTGTGCAAATATCTGTTTGAGTTCCTACTTTCTATTCTTTTGGGTATATACCTAGTAGAGGGATTGCAGGGTCATATGGTAATTCTATACCTAGCTTTCTGAGGAACTGCTGAACTGTCTCCACATTGGCTGTGCCATTTTTCATTCCCACATCAAATAGGTGCTTTTTATGTGCCATGTACTCTGTTAAATATTTGAGGTTGAAAGATATGAAGTCAAAAAACAACAACATAACTTCTTAACTTAAGGAGCTGGAATTATCATGTGTGGAAGGGATGTATGCTGAGTGCCACAGGAACCACAGTGTAGGCAATCTTTCTGTGGGAGCAGAGGGAACAGGATAGTGTTGACAGACAAGCAGACATTTCAGCTGGGGTGAGGGGTACCTAATATCCTACCACCTCATACAACCACTACTGTAACCATTGTGGCATTTCCTACCAATCTACCCTCTTGTACATGTGTTATGTGATTCCATTCATAACACAAAGATAACTTTGATTTCTATTTATTTGTCACTGGCTATGAGTGTGAGGCAGTAGATGGTTGGGATTAAGTACCAGCACTGGGATTAAACTGCCTGGGAAGTCACTTCACCTCTTTAGGACTCAGTTTCCTCATCTGTAAAATGAGGATACAATGAAAACCTCTTCAGAGCATCATTGGGAGGGTTCAATGGGACAAAGCATTTAACACATTTAACATAGGAGCTGATGTGTAATAAGTGCTCAGTAAATATCCTTTGTACAACACTCCTCAGTTGCAATCCATCACCTGGCTCTTCTCCTCTATGCAGGGATCCAGTAGGTAGATGGGAAGTGGGTGGAATTGAAAATCCAGGAATAAAGTCCAGCTCTGGATGAAGGGTACTTCAGGAAAGAAGGATGGCATGTGCAAGAGCACTGAGGCATCAAATCACATGGTGCCCAACAAATTCAATAGATTTAACACATTTAGTCACATTTCCCTTTATTACCAAAAGATTTGACTCAGCTTATATAGATAGATAAAAATACATCAAAATAATTATGACCATGTGTGAAGGATGAAGTAAATAAATGCAAGGTAAAATCCTACATTGGAACCTGAATTAGAGATAACTGACAAACATGTTGCATCCCTGCTGGCAGCTCAGAGCTTGTCACATAAGTGGTGCTCAGTAGATATTTTTTGAATGAGTACATGAAATGGCGTTTTGAGTAATGGGAAGAATTTGGCATAACAATAGCATAGGGAAATGGCAGGAAATGATTCTAAAATATTAGATTTGAGCCCTGTTGTAAAAGTTCTCCAATTCCTTATTCTGTAGGCAGTGATAAATAGAAGGACCTGAACACATTTGATTTTAGTGAGAGATTTTAGAAGCATTGTGGAAAACAAAAGGAAGGATAAAATACTAGAAGTAAGGAGAACCAGGTAGAAAATTATAGGCATAGGCCAAGTGAGGAATAATGAAGTGCAGACAAAGAAGGTAGAAACAAAGATAGAGAAGGTGGAATTGAGAGCTAGTTCTGTGGTGGCAGGACTGGGTGTGAGGAGTCAGGGATTGGTTTCTGGATTGAGAGGCTGAGGACACCAGAAGAAGGAACTGGTTTTATAGACCAAAGTAATGCAAGTAGTTTGGTTGAGGCTGCAATGCTGTGGGATGCAGACTGAGCTAGACACGTGGCATGGGGCTTGGGAAAGGTTGGAGCAGAGATATGGAGTCAGGAGTCCACAGCATCTGGGCAGGAGCTGAAACTAAAGGAGTAGATGAGTTGGCCTCAGAGAGGACAGAGAGAGACCAGAAGAGGCACAAGGACAGAAGCTTGTGAATGTCCACGTTTAAGAGTCAGGAACTAATGAAGAAGAGAAAGCTCAGTCAGAAAGGGGTAAGGGAATCTGCTTTTTGGTTCAAAAATCCAAGGCAGGGAGATTTCTGGAGGCAGGGAAACATTAACTGGACCTAGAATGGGCAGAGAGTTAGGATAAGTTTGGAGAGGAAAACATTGAATCTTCAATTCATTGCAACCTTTACAAAAGTTGCTGTACCAAAACACGTAGAGTTCAGTTGTGGTGCTTTAGTGACTGAATGGGTATGAAGGAAGTGCACACGTCAAACACCTTCTTTGATTAAAACCCTGAGACATGCTAGTCAACCTTGGCCTTGGATTTAAATACCCAAAGCCATAAACCAGAAAAATCCTTCACCATAATACCTTCCTCTGCACCCTGGCTGCTCCACTTACCCAGTGCCCCAGTTTTATAATCCTATAAAGGAAAACCTAAGCCAAGTTCAGACATGATCTCTCAGTATATCACTTTCCTAACCAATAGAGGTTATATCAGCAAAATAAAATAAAGAAGAAACAAATGTTGTGGATGCTGCATGTGTGATTTAGGGTTAAAAGTCTTTCTGGCCTTACATAAGGCACCACAAGCTAGATACATTCACAGGAGAATAACCCAGAGGCACTTTTTAATTGGTTGGAACAGCAAGAAATAAAGACTAAGATAAATTTAATATTTAACTCTAAATCTTTAGTTTCCCTCATTAGGCTGCCTTGCCTGCAGCCACATTGCTGTAAATTAAACAGCATAAGCTGGTGTTTTGCCAAAATGCACAGCCGGAGAAATGCTAACAGTTCTCTCCTTGTTCTTAGGCTTGATCAAGTTAAAAACAAAAAAAGTAATCTGTCTGCCATCCAGGGAGGTCATTAGAAAGGACGGATTTTAAAAAATCTGTCAATTTATTTTGGAAGATGGAAATAGAAAACTAGTTCTATCTTCAGCTTTAATATGGTCTTTGTAGAAAGAAGCTAAAGGAGCTAAAAATGGAAGCTGCTTCTTTTGATTGGGACCTCATCACAGAAGAGTGACAATGAAGCTGGTTTCTGGTTCCCCCAATCAAAATGTCAAATCGTTGCCAAATTATCATTATCCAGAGGAATGAAGAAAATGCCTTCTGGCCAGTGGAAGCTGATGAAGATACAATAAAAACCTTTGTGTAGAAGGCCACAGAAAAGACATTGGGGGCCAGAGTGCACAGACAGGGAATTCAAGAATGCCAGACCACAGAGAACTCTCCTTCAAGTAAGCAAGCAGTGTGGATCTGATTTTAGGTGGAAATGTGGTTTGTTGCTCTCTCCACGTTTATATCCATTTGCTCAATCTTACTGACCAAACATGAACAGTTAACTGTCATTTGTCCTCCTCCCATACTAGTGACAGAAATCAGAGTTCTGTTACAAACCGTTTACTACCAAAGAATAGATCTTCACTTTTGCTATTCCATGTCTACCCGAATAGTGGCGCCAGAGACAGACATATTCCTTTACCTACCAGCCTTACCTGATGTAACTTGGAATTATTGGAATTATAGGTCTTTAAAACAGATTTTCTCAATCTTAGATGCACATCCGAATCACTTGGCATTAATTAATTCCACAGATGTATTAATTCTCAATCCTGGCTTCACATTAGATTTACCTGGGTCTCAGCTCAGAACAAGCTAATCTGAATTAGATTGTTTTAGAGGAGATTCTAATATGCAACCAGGGTTAAGAACCCCCACCTTTAAACAATGCTTCCAAAGTGTGGTTACAGACCCTGCATTAGAATCACCCATGGTGCTTATTGAATATGTTGTACCCAGCCCCACACTAGACCTATTGAAGCAGAAGTGGGATTCCACTTTTTTTTTTTTTTTTTTAACACAAAAAAGATAGCGGTTTTAATTCCTGTCAAAGTGCAAATACCATGACATAATCTCCAAGGTATATTAGGTGAAAAGAGCAAGATGCAGAATAACTTGTATAGCATTTGCTATTTTTAAATAATAAAAAAGCACTCTTTGTGTGCATATACTTGTATGTATGTGGAAAATCTCTGGAAGGATACAGGTTGAGAGATGCCTCTTTGCAGTGGAAATGGGTGTTAGGAGAGAGAGGAAGACCTCTTGTAATTTGTACCATGCAAGAATAATTCCTCTATTAAAAAAGAAAGTATCTGAAAATGCAAACACTGCAGGGAGAGAAGTCACATCAAACCTTAGTCACTTATACCCCAGACTCAATGATTTTATCAGAAATTTTTTTCTGACCAGGTTTTGATCTGAGGAGGAGCAAGGGAAGTCAAAGAAGGTATGGGGAAAGGAATAGGAAAGAATCTCAAGATCCTCGGAGTCAACCTTTGTCATCTTTACAGTTTTGCCCATAGCCAGCCTTGACCTTGATTTATAATACAAAAAGAAACAAACCTGGATGTACTTCCTCCCTTCCAGACACTGATGCTTAGCAAATAAACAAGGGCTTCCTACCTTCACCAGGCTTTCTGAACTATAGAGTTTGGGTGTAGGGGGAGGGCGGAGCCCGTGACCATTTACCTTAGCAACAGGGACAATCAAGTTTCTATGAAATGTCTCAAATTCCCCTTGCAACCACCAGGTGGAAGCAGCAAACCAATTTCTGGTATAGTCCAGGCAATGCTGAACTAGGATGGCTCTACTTTAATGGTGTACTGGTTATAGAATTGTGGAAATGTAGACATGAAAGAACATTTCATAAAAGTTCTGCTGACAACCACAGATGTTTAAATAGAAGGAAAAGAACAAATATGTTAAAAACACTTCATACTCAATACAATATATACAATCTATTGAAGGGAAGTTTAACATTTCCTGACACCTATTATGTGCCAAAATTTTTACTAAATGTTTCGTATGTGTCATCTCATTGATCATCAGCACAACTTTGTACGATGAATACAAATGCCTCCCGTTTACAGATGGGAGAACTCACGTTGGTATCAGTTAAGTAACTTGCCCAGAGTCTCGGAGAAGTCATAGAGGCAGGATATGAACCCTGTTGAACCACATAAGTTCATGCTCTTTCTATTGTATCAGACTGTACCTTGTTATTGGTAATACTGGACACCAGCCAACCTGGGCTTTGAACTTTTGCTTGGAGTTGAACCATTGTATACTTCTCAGGGGGAAAAAAAAAAGATTTGCCAGCCATGAAGCAGGATTTTGATGGTTATTTCTTTGAGTACCCTCTGTTTTATGTCCCATTACTTGTGCTGGGCACACGAAGCAAGAGATAAATTGTGCTTTCTAAATTGAATCATCTGGGATAATCAGGAGGTGCTTTTTGGAATCAGAGGAGTCCCGACCTAAAGAGAGAATTGTGTTCAATCTGAGGAGGGGACAGAATGCAGCTTCACCTAGGACAATATGAACTTGAAGTAAATGACAGATTTTAGGTCAAGTGTGGGTAGGAATATTTATTAGTGGGAGGTTCCTTCATACTTGTAGCCTTTGTAACTACATTATACACGCAAATCTATACTTCTTAGTAATACCTCTTCACCCTGCATTGGGTAAGATGAAGAAATTATCTTCCCATGCCTTCCTGTACCTCTCCTCCTCACAAATTCCCCAAGTTTGATTGGTTAAACCATTATTTTTATGTTTTTAGGGTGGTAATTTATATTCTGTCCTAAAACTGTAAATAACAGCACTCATGATACAATAAATGACTAGTACTTTGCACAGAACTGAGCAGTTCAACTGTTTGGTAGGGAAAGGCCTGTCATCCACCATGACTAACCCTGTGTCCTTGTAAAGATAATGCTCCAACCATCAAGGTCAAATGGATTCTCTTCTCTAACATGAGTACAATTATGCCATGTTTTGGTTTAATTGCAACTGTACCATGACTTTTTTGTTATGAATTTATTCTCCTAAAGTTTCTATTTGCCTTTCTTTATTTTGATTGTTAGAAGAAGAAAATATGCCTCATTTATTAAGTAACTAAGGTAATTTGGGCCCCTGACCATACTATTTATTGGACTTACTATTTCTTGTTGCAGTGTGGATTCTTCTTTATGGGTTTGCTTTATATCTGTCATCATAGGCTTTCTTTATATTGTACTGCTCAGATGGTTTAGCTGTTTGTTAGATACCGGATTTCCTTCTTAATTGGATTTACTTCTGTGTTTTGCTGAAATGCATCCTTAATAATTCTTTCAGGAAGAGTGCTTGGGAGTATATTTTCCAAGAGTCTGCATGTTTTGGAATATCTTCTTGTCATTCTCATTTGATTGAAGTTTCATGAGGAAAATATCATTTTAATTTCCCTCTTAACAGTTCTTAGTATTTTCTTAATTTTATCTAGGAACAAATCACTGAAATTAATGTTAGTCATGTCTTATATAATTTCTATTGAATTTATTTCAATACTATTTTATTATTTTTAACAAAAGGGATTATATGAGTAAATTATAGTTTTAAACGAATCTTTATGGCTGCTTCCAGGGAAAAGAAACCCCCATTCCTTTTATACCTTCCTAACAAGCCTTCCACCCACCCCATCCCCATACTTTATATTTTGTTAGTGATGCCTTCCAGAGAGGTTTTAAAAGCAGCATTTCTGTCATCATCTTATAAGCCCCATCTTCACAACTCTCTTGGAAGCAAAATATTTTATGAGAAATTGTGTGAGGCCCAGAATGGTTAAACACTTGGTGTTTGGGCAAGATTTAAAACATAAAGGCTTACAGTAGACTTTGAGCCAGAAAACCCATCCTCAGAAAGAAACACCCCTTAGCCCTCCAAGAAAATACCTAGGGCCTTCAGAAAACTCATTTTTCTATAAAAAAGAGAACATGGTTAAACATTTTATTTTTGCCCCAGTCCATTGCTGTTTATAGCATAGAAATCTGTGATTCTCCTGCCAATAGACTAAAGTGTTTTTAAACAGTAACGGTGAAAAAAAAAATGCTCAGACCAAAATATTTGCTGTATTTTCCTCTCTAATGATCTGAATAATACCCGAATATATATATATATTACTGTTTCTTGGGCCTGATGGATGAGCTAGCCCATCTTCTTTGGTTTGATCCTTCACAAATGGAGAAGCAGTGCAGTATAGTGGTTAGAATGTGGCTCCTTGCCTGTGTTCAAATCCCACCTCAGCTACTTCCTAGCTGAGTGACATTGTGTGGTATTGCTTCAACTCCCTACAACTCCGGTGTCCCCTTTGCCTCAGGTACTCCTCTGTGAAATGGAGATAATAATATGTGAACAGTGCTGCATCCCTGACAAGCCTTCCTTGAGTGTCTGCTGACATCATCATGCAATTATGAATCAGGCTTACATATCTGACCC
>JAQZBX010009001.1:25521-47157 GCA_029593785.1 Cabassous unicinctus | reverse complement strand
CTGTCCTCCACCTCCCCCATGGCTCCGTCTTTCCTTCCCCTCCCCCTACTCTGCCAACACCCCCCCCACCCCGAGCCTGGGGTGGGCACATCCCAAGGACCAGAGCTGGGAGGCTGCGTCCTGCATCTTCTCCTAAATGGCTTTCCAGCCGGCCCTGACCAAGCTGCACTGCACTTGGGCTCTTGAATCGGGCAGCCGATTCAAGCGCTGGTCACTGGCGCCTGGGCCGAGAAGCTGCCCGCCCGCCAGGGCCAGGCCGCTCTGCACACCAGCACGGCCGCCGTGGGGGGGCTGTCGGGTCTCAGGGCAGCGGTTTCTGTAGGGGTGCGGGTGAGTGGCATGGGAGCATAAGCCGCGGCTTCCGGGCCTCTCCAGCTGGCTGGGGACCTCGCCTGCCCTGACCGGCAGAGGGGCAGCCTCCCGGGGCTGCTGGGAGGAATGCAGGAAGGCTTCCCAGAGGAGGCAACCCTCCAGGGAGCGGCGCTGCCACAGGGGAAGGGGCACCCAGGCGGGCGGGGAGCCAGGGCCAGCACCTGCCATGCCCGGGTCTGACCCGCAGCCGTGCAGGACCTCCGAGGCCGGGCAGGGTGTGGAGGCGCGGGGTGCCGGGGCTCTGCCTGGAGAATCCTGGGCTCAAGCCTCCCCCCAGCTGGCCGGGGCCTCGGCGCTGAGCCGTGACACCGATGCCCGCCACGCTGGCTCTTCTTGCAGGTCAAACAGGCCCTGGGCCTAAAAAGCCTGTTCCTGCGCGGCCCAAAGCCCGGCTCGCTGGACAGTCCTGCTGCTGGGCGGCCCCCGGCCCGGCCCTCCGTTAGCCAGCGGCTCCTGCGGCGCACCGCCAGCGCCCCCACCAAGACCCAGAAGCCGGGCTGCAGAGGCTTCCCCGAGCTGGCCGGCGCGCAGGACGCGGGCTCCCAGGGGGCGGCTGACGACGCTGTGGCCCCTGGCCCCGGCCCAACAGCCACACCCCGGGAGGGCCCTGGTGGCGGCAGCCCCCAAGGTAAGACGCTGGCACCAGCGGCAGCGAGCCCGGCCCGGAGAGCGCCCCCGCGGGCCCCCGAGGGCCCCGGGCCTGCCGGGGTGGCCGCCACGTGCATGAAGTGCGTGGCGGGCTCCTGCGCCGGTGTGGACCCCGAGGGCCTGCACCGGGGGCGGCCGCCCAGCCCCGGCCCGCCCGCGGCCATCAGCCAGCAGCCCCAGGCCCGGGCAGACTCGCTGGGGGCCTCCCTGGGCCGCGGGGCCCGGCGGCAGGGCCAGGGCGGCAGGCAGCGTGGCGGTGGCTCCGTGTCTTCCGAGTCCAGCAGCGCCGACAGCCCGGGCAGCCCCGAGGCAGCCCCCGCAGGCCCCCGGGGCCTGCAGAGGGAGATGAGCGCCTTGTTTGTTCAAAAGCTGGAGGAGATTAGGAGCAAATCCTCCGTGCTCTCCACGGGTAAGACCCGAGCCCTGCCGGCGTCTCCGGGTCCCCCGTCCACCCCTGGCATGGCCTGAGCTTGGCGCTGCTCGCTGCCGCTTCCCTGTAGAGCCGTCGTCGTGCCCGTCCGTGTTTCGTCACGTCTGTGTTTGATTTGGCTCCATCAGCTGGTCCTGCCTGGCCCTAACAGCCCCCAGCCCAGCAGACCCCCCAGCAGCACCCCACTGAACCTCAGTGTCCTGCCTGCCCCCAGCGCCCCATCCGGCTGTGAGGGGCCTGGGTCCTTTTGGAGACCTGGGGCTGGGGCCTGGCACCTGGCCTCTGAGACCCCTGTGTCCCCCGCCACCGGCCATCAGTCCTGGCGGCCCCGAGCGTGTCTGGCTCAGTCAGTGGCGCTGGGTGGCACTCGGGCTAGCGGGGCCCTCCTGGGCAGGGGCTGAACGCTTTCTTCCTCCGCCGCCCCCTACCCCCTTCCCAGGCCTGCAGACAGCTCCCTGCACCCACCCCCACCCCCGGCCTCCTGGCCCCCAGCCTCCGCCCCCCGACCCCTTGTTCCCTGACCCCTGGCTCTCTGGCCACCTGGCTATGGTCCCTCCCAGGGAGCCTGATGTGCCGAGACCTGCGCTGAAGCATGCGCTGAGCGGAGCAAAGGCCCGCTCATGGGGCGCGGGCCCCGAGCGTCCCCAGGCTCATCAGCCGGGGCTGAGCCTGTCCTCCCCTGCACCCCACGGTCAGTGTCAGCCCGACCCGCCGCCAGCCCTTAGCACCTCCCCACTGACCCTCTTCTCCTTTCTGTCCCGCACACCCTCCGCTGCCTCCGTAGTTAGGAACTGACTGCGGCAGAGTGCCAGGTAATGGGGCTGGCCCTGCCGTGTGCCTTGAGCTTGCCCCCAGCCTTGGGGGACCCAGCCTGTGGACGGGGGCTCGAGGTCCCTACTGTCTGCCCTCTGAAAGCCAGCAGAGGCGGAGCCCAGAGGGCAGGCAGCAGGGGAGCCCTGAGCGAGCCCGTGTTGTGGGTGCCAACAGGGGCCCTGGCCTGAGGGTCCTGAGGCCAAGGCCTCCCTGACACACTCCCTCTCTTCCACCCAGACGCCCGCCCCTTCTCCATCTGCAGCCTGGAAACCATCGCCGAGGAGCCGGCCCTGGGCCCCCTGCCGCTGGCCGTCTCCACCAGCCCCGACCCGAGTGGGCCCCAGGGCTCTGCAGGCCCCAGCACCTGCCGGGAGAGCCCCCCAGGGACCGCTCTGGAAGCCCCTGCGCCCTCCCAGCACAGGAACAGAGTCCTTGGGGACCCCGGGGCGCCCCCTGACAGGCAGCGGGCAGGCAGTGATAGGGCCCCTGGGGAGGTGTGCAAGGGGACCGCTGACATCCAGACGGACGGCGAGGGTCCCCCGACACCGGTCAGGAGAGTCAAGAGAAAGGGCCAGGGCCCTTCGGAGCCCCCGGGTGGGCGGCAGCCTCCAGCCGGGCCCTCCCCCACGCCCGCCGTGTACTCGGATGCCACAGGTGGCGACCGGCTGTGGCAGCGGCTGGAGCCGGGCAGCCACCGCGACAGCGTGTCCTCCTCCTCCAGCATGTCCTCCAGCGACACTGTCATTGACCTCTCTCTGCCCAGCCTGGGCCTCGGCCGCAGCCGAGAGAGCCTCCCGGGGGCCCTGGCCGCATGCCTGGCCCCTTGGCCTTGCTCAGCCGCCCGCCCAGGCCCGCCCCCTGTGGCCAAGAGCAAGTCCAACCCCAACCTGCGGGCCGCGGGCCGGCTGCCCTTGGTGTCTGATGAGCTGCGGCCCCGGCCCCTGGCCCTGCGGCCGCCCTGGGACCGCCTCTCCCTGGTAGGCCTCCCAGACTGCCCCGCGGCCGCCAAGTCCAAGAGCCTGGGGGACCTGACTGCCGACGACTTTGGCCCCAGCTTGGAGAGCCGGGTGCACAGCCTCAGCCGCGGCCTGGGCGCCCCAGGCAGGTTGCGGCGCGATGCGCTGACAGAGCAGCTGCGCTGGCTCACAGGCTTCCAGCAGGCAGGCGACATCACGTCGCCCACCAGCCTGGGCCCGGCTGGGGAGGGGGCGGCGGTGCCCGGCTTCCTGCGGCGCTCCTCCTCCCGCAGCCAGAGCCGCGTGCGTGCCATCGCCAGCCGTGCCCGCCAGGCCCAGGAGCGGCAGCAGCGACGGTGGCAGGCCCCGGGCATGCGGGGGCCCCCCGAAGAGGAGCGGGGCACCCCCGAGGGCGCCTGTTCTGTGGGCCGCGAAGCCTGCGCGGAGGCGCTTGGCGCCGACGGCCTCCTCCTGCTGCGGCTCTGAGGGCGACCGTGGGTGCTCAGCGCAGCCCCTCCCCCGGGGCCCTCAAGCCCGGCACGCATGCCAGGTTTTCACCGCGTTTTGGGAACACGCTCAGATGTTTAAGTTTTTAGAGAAACTTACACAAGACTGAAATTAGACTGAAAGTCCTTTTCCATTTTTTCACTGGGGTCTCGTGCCCCGTGGCCGTGCGTGAGCCCCGAGCACCGTGGTCAACTGTGTCCTGGATGTCACTACGCGCCCCCAGTCTCTGTGCTCGGCTTAAAGCCTCCAGAAACCTGAGCCCGGCTCAGGTGATGCACACCCCTTGGGTGGGGCACCCGCTGCCCCTCCTCTCCTTGCACCTTACCCACTGCCCCCTGGACCAGAGTCTGCGCAAGGCAGGAGGGCGGCACCCTGCCCCTTCCCAGCCGTGTCCTTGGCCTCTGCCCCTGGCTGGGCGCTGCGAGGACCAGCCCCAGCGGGTACCCAAGGGCCAGGTGCTTGGAAGGCAGGGGCAGGGGTCCTGCACCCCCAAGCAAACCCAGGCCCCCGGCCGCCTCAGCCCCACAGGACAGAGGATGCACGCCTAGGACTCTCCTGTGGGGCAACGGTGGGCAGAGCAGTCACACTGCTGGGGAGGTGGGCGCCTCATGGCCCCGGGGGGACCCCGCCTCACCCCTTTCCCAGTTTCTTCTGCCCCGGGGGAGACCCCACCCAGCAGCTCGGGAACAGGCACGGCTCTCCCGCTGGGAGACCAGAGCCAGGGGCCACCCGCATCCAACCAGCAGCTGCCCGAGGCCGCCGCGGCCCCTGCCTGCTGCCCCGAGCTGAGTGCTCTCCAGCTGACGTGGTGTCCATCGGGCCCTGTGTCTGCAGCTGGGGGAACCGCCGCCCACCTGAGCCAAGGGACGGCTGGGAAACCCCAGGCACCCACTTCAGGGCTCTGAGGCTACAGCAACAGACGCTCGCGGCCCCCCTGGCCTGGAGAGCGAGGCCTGCAGGGTGCCCTCGACATGACGGAGGCCGCTGCCCCCTCGGCGACTCTTCAGCCAGGATCCGGCCGCTGGCCACTGCCAGCTGGCCTGGGAGCGAGGCGGAGGGGCCGGGGCCAGGCGAACATGTGGAGCCGAGCACAGCGCTCAGCCGGCTGGGCAGGGGAAGTGGGCGTGTGGAGCTGAGCCGTGAAGCAGAGTGGCTGCTGCACCCAAGGGGCCGGGAGCCGGCCGTGAGGGCGAGTCGCCACACGCCGCACAGGTCTTCCTGGGCAGCGGGGCCCATGCAGGAAACCTGAGTGCTCAGTGGCCAAGAGACTTCTAGAAGTAACTGGCAAGACAGACCCCAGAGAAGGGGTCAGCAGAGCCCCCCCAGACACGCCGCAGGCCTGCTCCACACAGAACAGCACACACAAAGGCTGCTCCAGCGTCACGTTAAGAAACTCTATTTGGCGTGAGCCTAAGCCTGCCGCCATCCTGTCAGGCCCGCGTGCGCGTATTTACACACGCGCGTACAGGAGGCTACGCAGCGGTCAGACGCATTCCAACGCGGACATCCCATGGGACGGAAGCACGCGGCGTTGAAGCAGGCGCCTCGCCGAGCAGGGGCCTCTCTGACCAGGCACTGCGCGGGGCCCGTGGGCCGGGTGGGCCTGGGGTCGCTGCGGCTGAGGCGCGAGAAGCACGATGGAAACCCGGGCCCGGGCCTGCCCGGGGCAGCCTCCCCGTCACTCGGCCGGGACCTCGTACTTGAAGATGACGCTGAAGAGCCGGCCGCCGAGCCTGTCGGCCAGCCAGGGGTTCTTGATGACGGCGAGCTTGAGGCTCTCGCAGCGCAACGCGGCGTGGTAGTTGGTGTGGACGGCGCGGCCCATGCCCTCGATGACCACCAGGTCCGCCCCGCGCTCCCGCACCAGCACAGCCAGCCCCCGGTCCAGGCGGCTGTGGGCAGATGGGGGCCGTGAGGTGGCACGCGGGCTCAGCGCGGCGGGGGGCAGCGTGGTGGGGACAGCGAGCTTGGGGGGTCAGCAGAAAGTGGTGGGAGGGTGGGGGCGCCCAGCGCCGCGCTCACCTGAGGTCCAGGCACGGGGAGCTGGAGCCCGTCTGCACCAGCAGCAGCCGCCCTTCTCGGAGCGCGGAGCTGGAGGCAAAAGGTGGGCAGAGCTCACGAGGGCAGGGGTCACGGCCCACCTAGCGGAGCCTCTCCTGCCCTGCCTGGCTCAGCCCCTGCCCGCCCCCCACTCCCCACCCATGCTCACTGGATCAGGGGGTCCATGCCCGCAATCCGATCGGCCACAATGAGGGACTCGCTGTGGGTCACGTCGTTGAGCGCGGGCCCCGAATTGCAGGCCAGGATCACCTGCGCAGGAAGGCCAGGCTGGTCAGGCGCTCGGGGGGACACCCGAGGCGAGACGCAGCTGCAGGGCCCGCCTGCGCCCACCCCAGAGGCACAGGCGGCTCCCACAGGGCCGGCACTGCCCACCCTGGCCCTGCCAGCCTGCCAGGAGCACAGGCCCCGCCTGGTGGACCCCCTGCCCCGGGGGACCCCCGGCCACGTCAGGATGGGGTTGCTCCGACAGCGTCGCCCTGACTGTAGACGCTTTTCCTGACACACAGGGTCATGTCAACTTCATCGACAGCCCCAGGGGGGTGTGGGGGCGCTGGGTTAGGTCGGGGGGCAGAAGGGGGTGGGGCGAGGCTGGGGGCTGCCGAGCCCAGGGCACGGCGGGCCAGGGGTGTCTCCTCGGCCACAGTCTGCTCCCTCCTCTCGCTCCTCCCACCGCTCACCTCACCTACCTGCCGCAGACCCCACTGAACCCCGGGGGGGCTCCCGCCGCACACGACCCTCGTCACTCACCTCGGTCCCTCTAAAGAGTAGCTCCCTGACAAAGGGGAAGACTCCCAAAATGATGTCTATTCCACTGTTATCTGCGAAAATTAAGGCACATTTATGAGGGGGCCCCTGAAAGACAAAACCAGGATGCTCAGTTGGGGACAGGTGAGTCCAGGCGTTTCCGCCCCACGCACCCACCCGCTCCGTGGGCCGCGAGGCTCTCGGCGCCGCCCAGAGCTGCCGGCCCAGACGGCGTTCGTCCCGGGCCCACGGACCCAGCCCCTGACCACAACGGGGCCAGGGGACGCTCTGAGCTCGCCCGCGGCTCAGGGAGGAGGACCCGCCTCCTGCCGCCCCTGGGCCGCCTCCCACTTCCCCGTGCGCCTTGGTTCTTCGCGCAGCCAGTCTGGGTCCCCAAGGGCAGAAGCGGGAGGCTCCTCACGTACCTTTAGCCTCTGAAGCCACTCGCTGTAGGAGTCGACGAGCCAGGGACGCTCTGTGAGGGACAGAAGGGGCCAGTGAGCCCGGCCACGTGGCCCGGGGAGAGTGCAGAGGCGCCATCGTTGTGTTTCCCCCGCCCCCCCCGCCACGTTTAGAGGACAGGTGCCGGCGAGATACCTGGGCCCCGGGCGCTAAAGCCCACCCGCCCAGGAGGGAGACGTTGCGGGCCTCAGGCCGTACCTTGCAGTTTCCTCTTAGCTTCCTGGAAGCCAAACTGGGGATCCGACTCCAGAACACTACGGAGGAGGGAGAAAGTTAAAGAACAAGCAGAGGCTCCCGCCGCCACCTTGTGCGGGAGCTCCCGGCAAAGTGCTTGCAGAGCTGACAGACGTGCGCTGCTCGGCAGGGAGCTCGGGGGGCCCGAGCTGAGGCTTTGAAGGGACCCTCCACTGGGCTCCCTCAACTGGGCTGCGGGACCCACGCAAGGTGGCTCAGGAAGGGCCTCCCCAAGGCGGGGGCTGAGTGGCCCTGCCCGCGCAGGGGCGACCCCCACAGGGCCAGCACACCGTGAGGACTGGGCGCCACCAACCACAGGGCAGGTGGACAGACGCGCAGAAGGTGCGGCCTATCACGGCAGGGAGGGCGAGAGCTACTCGAACCTGCCGTACCACGCCACCCGGTGGGCCTGTTTGCCAGGGAGGCCAGGCCGCTTCAGGGATGGCGGGGACAACGGCCCCCTGAGGGCCACAGCGTTCAGCCTGGAGAACCTGCCGACCCCAGGGTGAGCCAGAGGTGGGGCTCAGTTTCCGGAAACAGCGAGAATGCCGCGAGGCCGGCGGCCCACACCCAGGAGGGCGGGCTGTGTGCCCACCCCACATACTGCATTTTAAGATGCCCACAGACCGGGCCCCAGAAACATGTGACCCCTTCCCTGGAGACATCGGGAAAACCTTCGGGTAACGGACCTTTCCTCCCCCAGAGAATATTAAACATCATTTAGTTTGTACCATGCATAGCAAATGTGAATTTGGATTTTTGCCATTGAAAAGCTCAGGCCTCCAATTCAAGTCCACACCCAGTCCTGCAACATGCCCGCTCGCTCGGGGAGTGGTGCAGGAGAAGCTCAGTCCCGCAAGGCCCGAGGGGCTGGGCGAGGGCGGCCTGGCTGCCACCGCTGAGCTCACACCGCCCTGAGGCCAAGGTCGAGGCAGAGCCCAAGGCACTCGGGGGCTGCTGAGCCGAGCAGCCCGCCCTGCCCTGGCCCCTCCTGCCCTGCTCATGGCACCGCGGGCCGCTCGGCAGCCCCTGGGCAGCCTGCTCCGAGGCCAGGGCCAACAGGCGGGCTGAGACCCCCACAGTACGCCAAACAGAACTAAAATTACGAGGGTGAAAGCCAAGTCCACAAAACACCCACTCGGAGACGGCTTTCGCCCCCCAGTCGAAGACATTCCCCGCCAGAAGCCCTTCCACCAGGGCCAGCTGCCGGTCCTCCCAGCACAGCGCGTCCAGGCAGCGGACGACACCCGGGAAGCACTTCAGCGCCACGCCGTTCTCCTTCTGCTTGACCTATGGGAAGACGCAGGCGCGGAGTTACGAGTGAAGACGTGTTCTTGCCGCCCCGGCCCAGCCGGTCCCCAGAAACAAGCCCCTTCCCCGTGGCCCCGACCCACCCCGCCTGCAGGGGACTCAGGCAGCCGGGACGTTGCAGGGGAGGAGGCAGCACGGAACTTGGAGACACCGAAGGCTCCCTTGTGCAGACCGCCCTGTGCCCTCAGGCTCCACGAAGGCCCTGCCTCTCTCTGGGGTACCCTCCCGCACCCTCCACCCTAACTGGCCCCCTACAGAGCACCCCTACGAGGTCTGGGGGAGGCGCTGCCAACTGAGAGGGCCTGCTCAGTGGCTCCTGGGAGCAGAGCCTCGCTTGGACCACTACCTACCAGTGCCGCGCGCTGCCCTCGCGAGCAGGTCGCTCACACATGCATGCCTGCCTGGCAGAGCAGACTCATTTATTTTTCATTTTTTTAGGTACTGGGGGCCAAGGATTGAACCTGGGACCTCGTACGTGGGAAGCTGGTACTCAACCACTGAGCCACACCAGCTCCCCGGAGTTAGCTTTTTGTTTTGCTTGTTGTTTGTTTCTGTTTGTTCAGGCAGCACCTGGACCCAAACCCGGGACCTCCCATGTGGAAGGCAGGAGCTCAACTGCTTGGGCCACATCTGCTCCCGCTCCCATTTTTCTTCATTTTTTTTCTTAAGGAGGTACTGGGGATTGAACCTGGAACCTTGTACATGGGAAGCAGGTGCTCAAACCACTGAGCTCCACCCGCTCCCCTGGACTCACTTTAGAGTAGGGATCTGGGAAGTTGAACTCGTTCAGACAGTGCTCCCTGGTGTCCAGCAGGCTGCGCACCGTAAGGGTCCCGTAGGCGCTGCGAGTAGAAGGGCGCGGTCAGGGCCAGGAGGGCCTCCCGCAGAGCGTCCAGCAGGGGCCGAGGGCTTGGCCTGGGGCCTGCATGCCCCATGCTGGGGACGGCCCCGCCGGCCAGGGCTCTGTGACACGAGGGCACTGTGGGGCGGGACCTGGCAGCAGGTGGAGGACATCCGTCCTTAAGCAGGCCCTGCGGGCCCAGCTCCCCTGGGCACCCGCTGCGGAGCTGCAGGAACGGCGGCAGATCTCAACGGCTGGGCGAGTGGCACCGCCCTGCTTCCGAGCGTGCCCAGGGCTGGATGCTGCCAGCCCGCGGCCCCGACAGCATGTCCCAGGGCGGTCCCAGGAGGTGGGGGCCCGGGGGGGGGACGCCGGGGGGGACGCACCAGGGGGGGATGCACCAGGGCCACGGGACACTCACAATGGCTGCTGCCGCAGCGTCTGCAGCTTGCTCCAGTATTTCTGGCGGAACTTCTCCGCCCGCTCGGCAGCATCGACAGCATCAGGCTGGCTCGCTACGGCACGCTTCACAACCTGCAAGAGCAGGAGTCAGCAGCAGGCGCACGGCCCTGCCCCTGGGCAGAGTCCCAGCTGCGTCGTGGGGTCAGCAGGGCAGCCCTAGCCAGTCTGCAGAGGGCCCAGGACGCTGCCTTTGTTGAGGTCTCTGGTGGCGGCCAGGCCAGGCCAGGTCCCGGGGCAGCTTCTCCAGAAGAACAGGAGGCAGCGGCCCTCAGCCCACCTCAACCCCTGGAGTGCTCTGGCCTCGGCACGGTCCTCCTGGCCAGCCTAGGGTTATGGACAGGGTGGGTGTCCACTGGCCCTAACTCACAAACTGACAAACTGTGCAGCCCAAGGCACAGACCCTCGCTTTCCTCTCGCCACCAGCCTCCCATGTTCCTGGGTGAGGACGGGCGGCTCCGGGCATCCCCAACGCCTCCGAGCACGCAAGGCTGGCACCTACCACTTGAGGACACAGACCCTGGGCAGACCTGCACTCAATCCCAAGCCCAGGGGAGCCAGACGCACCCAAGCCCAAAGGAGCCTGCACCTATCATAGCACAGCTTCCGCTAGGGACCTGGCCTTGCGCTTCCACGGGGCACAGTTCCCAGTCCACAGGACGTGGCCGCTGGGCCCCGGTGGCTTCTCCCGGGGGGGTGCGGGCAGGAAGGGCCCTCCCCAGCCATGCCCAGTCTCAGAGTCCTGGCACCTGCAGAGGGGCTCACATTCCTGCAGCGCCCCTCGCCCTTCACTGCCCCTCAGCCAAGCTTACAGAAGCGTCCACCAAACCACTTGCTCTCTGGAGATAGGATCACTCCCAGTTCTCTGAGAAACTCATAGACAATGTGCCTCCCGAACGCTCCGTCCTCACTCACTGGCCCAACAACCCCGTGGGGTCCTATTTTCACCCAAGAAACAGAAGTTGCCCCTCTCACGGGCATGCAGGTGGCAGTCATCACAGCATACCCCCCTTGGGGACCCCAAGCAATGCCTGATGCCTGGAAACACTTTCAAGAAGTTAAGCCACAAAATGGAAAGTAAAAGGCAAGTTCCCCTGACACCTTACGTCCTCTTTCCTCCCTGGACACATCCTTTTCCACACACCCCTTCTCCTCCGAGCCTCACCCCATCGAGCGCCTCCTCGAAGCAGGTCAGCCAGTACTTGCGGGCCATGGCGTCATCTGTCAGGTCCACGGTGTCGGGGACGTAAGAGCTCGGGTCCAGAAGGAGCGGCAGGCTCACCAGTGGCCTCTCCAGCCGGTCCATCTCCAGCAAGTCAAACTGGGCACAGAAAGCAGCAGCTGCAGGGACCAGCTGCTTCATGCTGGAAAGGCCGCCGCCTTCTTTGGCAAGTTCCCGAGTCAGTTCTTCTCCGCGAGAGCGGCAGAGAACAGCCTCTGCCGTCATCACCTCAGGGCCACCGCACACCCGCCCCTCCGATGCCCCCACTCGGGTGTCCTCACACGCCCAGAGCTAACGGGGCAAACGCCGACCTCGGTACTCTTCTCTACATCTGCTCTTCCTATTTGCCCAGTGGCCAGAGCCAAAAGCCTGGGACTCGTGGCCTGGTTTGGCAAGTTGGGCTAGTTCTGTCAGAGCTCGTCTGCCCGCACACCCCACTTCCTCTGCCATCACCCTAGTCCAGAGCACTGCGACCTGCACACAGCCTCAGGGCTGCCTTCCCGCCAAGCCCGTGTCTGCAGGGCCAGAGCACTTCTCACACTCGCTCGCCCACCTCCGCCCTGCCATCTCCGTTTCCCCTGCTGGCTCAGGGCTCTGCCTGTGGCTCCACTGGCTGCCCCGACTCTCAGTGCTCGATTCTTGCCCATGTCAGCACCCCAGCAAAGCCCCTGCCACCCCCAGGGAGGCAGGCACCTGCCCAGGCGCACACACCGCCTGACGTTCCGTCACTGCTCTCTGCCCTCTCTCCCTCCAAAGCACAGCAGCTCTTTGCTGCCCCAGACTGAGTTTCTAAAACCCACGTACTGCTCTACACTCGCGTGAGCTGGTTCCATTTCACACACCACGTGCCCAATGGCGGCAGCGCCACATGGGGTCAGCCTTCAGCATGGCAGCAGCTCGCCCTGCTGGCTCCTTTTTTATTTTTGTTTCCACTTGGAGTGCCATGCGGACTCCCAAGAGGGAGCCCCTTCCTAGCCCCCTGCCCTTGAGGTAAGGAGCCACTGCAGACACACCTGTGGGAGTGGGCAGTCCAGAGGGCCTGCCCCACCCGGAGGGGTGTGGCCTGCTCTGACCTCGGCTACTCCCACTGGAGTGTCCACCACCCACTCTCCCCAAACCATCCTCCTCAACTGTTCCAATTTGCTCAACACCTTTGATAATTTCTAAGACTCTTACTGAATCACAAAAGTAACACGCCACATGGGACAGGTTGCTGGTTGTCGTGTGACAGGCCACGGAACAGGCACTTCCTGCCACGGTTGGGCCAGGGTGGTCCGGGGTCCGTGGCCCCAGTTGGGAGAACCCTCTGCACAAGTACAGGTCACCCCACAGCATCCAGGCACCCCCGGGCAGAAGTGAGCGCGTGCTGCCATCCCTCGCCCTCTGCGCCTGCAGGCCAGGGCCCCTATCTTGTCAAGCTGGCCCCACCTCAAGTGGTGATTTGAGGAACGAGCCCAGAGCCTTTTGGAGAGCCGACTCTGAACGTGTTTTATGGCCGTCAGGAAACCCTTGGCCATTACGGGGGGGCCCCTGGGTTTGGGCCTGTGGCTCCAGGCTCTAACCCTGCTGCAGCTGTGACCTTGCCCATGGTCTTGTCCCCTTGAGCTTCAGTGTCCTCCCCGCAGAGAAGAGGCTGGGCAGCAGAGTCTCTACGGTTTGAAAACGTCAGGAAGTTCTCGACAAGGGGTGGAGGGAAACAGACCTCGAGTGAAAGCCAAGAGCCTGCGCTCAGCCTTTCAACAGCCTGCACCGGGGGAAAGCACCTCTGGACCCGGCCACAGCTATGCGGGGTTTTTCTCAGGCACGTTTAGAAGAGGCCCCGGGAAGGTTCTGTGCCCCCACAGGACCCTGAGAGCCCAAGCCCACTACTCACGGTGCCGCTCCTCGCCCTCTGCGCCGGGCAGAGCTCAGGGGCTGGGCTCATCAGGCCGGAGCTGCCCGCGTAGTTCTCTCCCCAGCTGTACTGGTCGGGGTCTGCAAGGTGAGAAGCCAGGAGGCCCGGGTTGGCCTGGGGACAGCGCAGTGTGCCTGGAGACCCCCCAGGCATCCCACGGTCGGCCTGGGGACAGCCTGACCACACTGGAAAAAGGGGACAAGTAACCTGAGGGTCTCAGCAACACCATGTGAGCTAGGATTCTGTTCTGTCCTGTTTGGCTTCATTCTACTATCTTATTGCTTGTTTTTTCCCACAACATCGACGTGGACCTTTGCAGACTGCCCTGAGCTTTCTGGGGCAGCGACACGGCTGCCATGCCTACAGACAGGCTTGAGAGACAACTGGGACGTGTGTCCACGAGGGACGGGGCTGACGGCGGCTGAGGTGGGCCTGGGCGCTGGGAGGTCCCTGCCTACAGGCACGCACAAAGCCCTCTCCACCGAACGACGATTCAGCACGCCACACGCAAACCAAGGAGCCACTCTCCACCAGCCGAAGCTCCGCCAAGGGCTGGCGTGTCCCTTCCAAGGCCAGGAGGGGCCTGCACTCTATGAAAGCCAGCAAGTCTGCCACGCAGCACGGGATTCAAGGGGCAGGGCAGGTGGACAGGCCCACCCGCCCACCCTGACGGCTTCCTGTGGCCTCACTCTCCCCACCCCGCCTTGCCCGAGGCGCAGGGCGGCGTTTCCGCGGAGGGGCAGCAGCCCTGGCGTCGCTCCACTCACTGTCTTGCTCGGCTCCTCTCAGAAATGCTCCAATGGCCCCCAGGTAGCCTTCGTGTCTCAGGAACAGCGCCTGGACTTCTCCCTGCCACGGCCAAAAGCCCACATGTAGCTGTCTCGGGGCATGCTCTAAAGGGGTACTGGTCGAAGCAGGGAGCACAGGTGGACCCCATGCTTCAGGGCGGAAACTTCTGGGGAGGCTGTCCACAGACTTGGCAATGGGGCCATGTCTAAGCTCAGAAGAGGAGCCTGTAGTCTAAAAAAACCCAGGCGCAAATGCTTCCACCAGGAAACACCCTCTGGAAAATGAAGAGCCGCCCAGTTCTTCTAGTTTGTGGACCTGGTTTTCCTGCACGGGCATCGCTCTGGTGAGCTGCACACGCACCTGCAGCAGGCTCTGCGTCAACGCTGACGCCGCGACCCCAAGCCTGTACTGAAGCCTGAGGACAGCAAAAGGTCCCCGGGACAGCACACTGGTCACAAGCACAAATGCAGAGGAGGCCACAGCCCAGACACAGGAGGCCAGAACAAGCCGGCAGGAGGGCAGGAGGGCAGGAAAGGCCAGCTGCAGGCGTCTGTCAGGCCTCCCACTGGCCCAGGCGACACAAGCGCCCCCCTTGAGGGTTCCCTGTGCATGAGCCCCAGGCCCAGGAGACGGTAGCGGGAGAGGAGCCGGCCGGCGGTACCTTGGAGAAGAAGTTGATGCTGTAGGTGATGGTGCGCATGGTGACAGGGTGGCCCCGGATGAAGAACCCCCCGAAGTAGACCCTGTTGAGGCCATGGAGCCGGGCGTGGAGGCAGGCGAGCTGCCCGATGTCGTTGCTGATCATGTGCAGCAGGCTCTTGGCCATGTCCTCTTTGGAGAACTCTGGGGGACATGAGGAGCATCACCTGGGCCGTCCAACCAGGTGTGAGACAGGGGAGCGGGAGGGAGAGAAGACGTGTGTGCACAGGATGGGCTGGAGAGCAAGTGTGCCTGGGTGGACGTGAGGACGTGGGAGTGTATGTGTGCACACGAGCTGTGCCTCTCTGGCACAGAGCCTTTGTTTTCAAGGGAAAAGACTTTTTTAAAAATGCCCTCTCATAACTTAGATGCCCCCCAGATAAGATCAAAGGGCTGTATTTACTGAACCCCTAAGTACAAGGTACCACTTGCACAAAGCGAAGGCTGTGAGCACTTGGGGGCAGGAGGGGGGAGACGAGGGTTCACTCGGCGAGTGGGCCTCCTCTAAGAAAGCAGCGTGGGAAGAGCCAGGGGCTTGCAGGAGAAAGGGCGCCCACCAAGGCACAGCACCCCACCTCCGTGATGGTCCTGAGCTGCAGCCCAGGGGCTGGGGCAGGCGGGGGGCATTGGAGCACTGCCCAGACAGTACCTCTGTCGGCCGTGGCTGACTTTCCAAAACTGCTGGCAATGAGGCTGCCGCCCAGCCCGAGGGTGCGGTGGGCGCCCCCGTAGATGTCCTGCACCAGCATGTCCACGTTGGCGTGCTGGCCTTTGGAGGCCAGCTGCAGCAGCTCGTCAAACTTCTGCAGACAAGCACATGAGAGCAGGTAAGGCTCCTGGGGGCTGGGCCACCCAGAGCCCTGCAGCCCAAGTCCATCCGCTCGAGTGGGCACTCGGGGCCTCGGGTCACATGGAACCAAAGGCAGGGAAAGGTAGGTGGACACTGGGGTGCCCAGCAGGGGAAGCGCCGGACTGGTCACAAGACTCCATCCTCACACACCCGCTAGTCCAGAGACCAGCCAACATTCAGAAGAAAGGCCTAGAAAGGAACCAGCCAATGGCAAGTAGCGGAGTCGGGCACCTCACAGACACAGGGTACCTCACCTCTAGTGAGCAGAGCCCCAAGACCCTGGGAGGTGCTGCCACGCCCCCCGCAGGCAGTGAGGTACCTTGGTTTTGGTCAGCAGGGCCCCGAGCCCCCAGAAGGTGCCGCCGCCAATGGAGCTGCCGCCGACCCACTCAAACGTGTCCTCATTCTCCACCTGGGAAGCAGGCAGGGGTAGGTGCCTCAGCCGGCGGGTCCTCGCCAGCAGCCCGGCAGGTCCCCAAGGACGGCAGTGACACAGGCGCTACCCCACGATCAGGCCTCCACGTGGAGCCCCTCGAAGGGCAGGCTTGGAGGGTGCTGGAGCTGGCCGCAGGAGCCCGTCCCCCAGGGACAGTGAGCATGGGTGCTGGGCCGCAGCTCTGCGAACACGGGGCTCGTCTCCATGGGTACCCCTGGGGTTCCCGGGCCCTCGTACCCACCGTGGCTCCGACATGTGACATGCTCCCCAAATAGTTCACTTTATCAAAAGCCACGCCTCACCTTCACCATGGAGACACCAGAGCCGATGTTGACTAGAAGGTACGGGAAGATGTCGGGGTGGTTGGTCTGAAAGCGGAACTCGGGGTCGGAATCTTTCTGGTAGATGAACGCTTCCTGTGGGATGTTCTTTAGCACGAAGTTGCAGCCCTTTATGAGGCAGGTCATCACATCCTCCTTGTCGACTCTGCCAAGGAAGCGGCCGACCCCTCAGCACATCACAGCTACAATGGCGGGGCCGCCCTTGGGGACGCTGCCCTGGGCACAGCTGCCCACGGCTTCTCGCCCTCACGTGGAGCACTGACCCCACCTCCTGACCGCGCTGGGCCGCAGCCCTCCACCCCAGTGCCAGTCATCCCATCTCTTCCTGGCCTTGGCGGGCCCCGTGGCGGGGCTGCGGCCAGACGTCCCGGTGAGTCCGAGACAGGTCCTGCGCCCCAGGCCTCTTCCCACACACGCACTACCCACCGCCTGTCCTCAGCCCCTCCCACCCCTTCCTGGAGTTCAGGCACCTGCAGCCTCTTCAAGCTCGGCCTGTAGCCCTGGCCCCGGCCCGACCACTCCCCACTGCCACGCCGGGGTCTTGGGGTCTCTGCCAGTCACAGGGCCAAAAGAGCTGGACCCCTAGAACTGCCCCAACCTCAGAGGCCCCCAACCCCCCAACCCCACAGGGCTGCCTAACCCCCAGTGCCCCACTGCCACCCCCCAAGCCCTCCCAGCCCCCAAAGGCCCCTGGGCCTCCAGCCCCCTCAGCCTCCAGAGCCCCCCAAGCCCCTCGGTCCCGACACCCTGGCTGGCGGGGTGCGCTGCTTCTTTTACACTCACTTGAGCCGCAGCTTCTCCTCGATGAGGTCCTTGAACTTGTAGGCCCCGCCGCCCGTGGCCTGGATGACCGTGGTCTCTGTGCTGACCAGGTGGTCTTTGATGAAGTCCAGGCATGCCTCGATATAGCTGTTCTCAAACTTGATGAAATGCAGCCGGGCAGTGACCTCCTCCTGGACGGAAACCTCATAGGGGGGCTCATGGTCCTGCTCAGTGTCCTGGGAAATAAAATTGGGCAACCTGTAGGGCGAATCATCCCAGGTGGACACCCCGCGCCCCCCAGCCGCACCCCCAGCAGTGCTGACTTCCGAATCAGCGCGTGGTGAGGAGCCGCCCCAGCTGGGAAAGGACACCTTCCCCAGGCGCAGGAGCAGGTGCAGGTGCCTCAAGGTGAAGGGACCCAGCTGGGAGAAAGGGAGGGGACAGATGCCAGCAACCTCCAGGCCAGGCGGGCGCTCGGCAAACAGGACCGAGGAGGACCGAGAAACGGGGGCTGCTGCTCTCACACCCCCTTGCCACACCCTCAGCGCCCCCCGTCGCCAAGGAGCCGGCGGGGCTCACCTCTCCCGAGTGGTCGAAGGACCGCACCCTGGCCACTTTGTGCTGCACCGTGGAGTAGTAGGCCAGCTTGGCCAGAGAGCCGCCTGCGGGGAGAGACCACGGGGAGAGTCCAGAACGGCCGGGGAAGGGGCCCTGTGGCACCCGGCCCCCCACCCGCTCTCAGGGACACTTGAGGGGATACGGCCCACAGCCGACAGAAGGCCGCCTCTGCGCAGCCGCGACCCCGGGACAAACACACTTTTCTCTTTCATCATCTCGGTCCGGCCTCGTGTTCCTGAAAAGCAGAATTCAGCAGCGTGTGTGTCCCCTGCAGGCACACGTGTCCTAGAGCAGAAAGGAAGCGGCCTGTTTCTGAGCGGCCCCGCTGTCATCAAGGGAGTCAAGCTCCGGTCGTGAGAACAACCCAAATAAAGAAGGCCGGCGAGCCCCCCCTGTCTCCCCTTAGCGGGCACGCGCGTCCCTCCGTCCGAGCCCAGAGTGCCCCCAGAGCAGGGACTGGACCTGAGGACAGCATCCCTGCCCCTGGAGCGCCCTGAGCCCGGGGAGGCAACACAGGCCCCAAGATTAACCGAAAGAAGCCAAAGGACACTGAAGTCTCTTTGCTCTTAGTGGCCAATTTTCAAAAGACTGTCCTTGAGAAATCCTATCGTCCCTGAAACGTGGCCAGACACTCAACACAGACAACCAAAGGTCGCAGCAAGCCCCCAAAACCAGAGCAGCCTTTCCCTGAAGCAGGACAGTGCCCAGAGAGGTGCCGTCCAGGGAGGACCATGGCGTGCACCTCAGCTGAGCTGCGTGGAAGCTGTGCTCACGGCCTCGGAGCCACGTTCCTGGGCAAAGACCCAAAGTGACAGAGAAGGAGCCACCAAAGGCTCAGCTCAACAAAACGGCCTGTAAACAGACGCCTTTCTCCTGGGGCCTGACCAGAGCGAGGCAGATGTCCCCACTGTGGGAGGCGGAACAGGGAAAACTGCTTCCTGGAGCTCGCTTTGTGCCGAAACACCGAGTGCAGAGAAGAGACGCCAGGCCAGGGAGGGGCAGACGTGGAAGGACCAAGGGGTGTGAGAGCCAGGACCGTCCAAGCACCCTTCTCGGGGTCAAGTGCAGCCTCCTCCCCGAGCGCCATGCGTGGCGGGTCCACTGGCCACCACGGGCTCTGTCTTCTCCTCAGGACCGTGAGCTCAGGGGGCAGCCTCCGTCCCTCCGCCCTCCTCCCTGCCCGCCCCCCGGCCTGGCCCAGAGTCTTCCAGGGAAACGCCTGTGACCCAATTGACCTCTGCGCAAATAAAGTGCTTTCTAAGAGGACAGGCGACGTAGAGAGACAGAAACGGTGCTTTAGGAGACGTGTAAGAAGCTACTAAGAACCCCAGGCCACGGAAAGCCCATCTGAGAACGCACGTTCTTTGTTCAGTCTTATGTCACCACGTGGCGCGGGGTTTGCAGGGTGGACTTTGTCTACCAGCAGGCAGCAGCTCTGCCACTGAACCCCCGAGTCTCCCCACCCCCACGCCTGCAGGGGATGAGAGGGGCCTGGGGGCAGGAACGTGCGGTGAACAGAGTCAGATGGGTCCGAAGCAGAATCAGCGCAAAGAACAGAAAGGTGGGTCCCTGCAGAAACGGGGAGCAGGCGACCTCTTCCCAGGGATCCCCTGGGATCGGGACTGCGCCATCCAGGCATCTTGGTTCCTGCCTTCCCCATGGGGCCGAGGTCTGTGCACAGCCTGGGCACCCTGGTGGGCACTGCCACCGGGCACCCTGGCCCGCACCCCCACCCTGAGGCCAGCTGCACCCCCAGCCTGAGCGGAGGGGAGAGGGGAGCAACCTGCCCCGCCTGTCTCTGGGTCGGCGCACCAAGACATGGCACGGGTGTCCTCCCAGCCCGCCTGGGACCGCCACCTGCTCCTCACATCTTTCCTCTTTGGGCTCCAGTGGAACCCGGCACCCCTCCGTGCCCTGCCCCTATCCTGCCCACCTGCGAAGCCTCCCGCTGCCGGCTGCGGCCCAGCCTTAGTGCCTCATTCTGCAGGCACGGCAAAGCCTCTGGTTTGTTTTGAGAAACAAAATGGCCCTGATGCTTTTAAAGCAGTGAATCAACCAGCTGGCGTGGTGTCCCCATCTGAAAGGGGAAGAGGCTCCCCGAGAATACTGGGGCAGCTGAGGTTTCCTGGACCCTCAGAGAGACTAGGGCGAGGGAAGCCTGGTTTTAAGCATGACTGATGCAAGCACGCAGCTTTGTGGGCTCCTGGGCTGAAGCCCACACCCAAGCAGGCGCCTCCTGCCACGACAGGAAACAAAACGTTTGTCCTCAGTGATAAACGATTACCTTCTTTTAAGAACCAGAGAGACGGGCCTGGGGGGGGGGCGGGGAGAAATAAACCGGCCCTTTGAGGAGTCCTCTGCCGCAGAAACCCCACCTGGGCAGGCCAGGCTCCAGGGCCCTTCCAGGGCTGCCCCCACCCCCCGGCTCTCGCTCCAGGGGCCCCCGGGTTCTCTGGTCACTGGGGCAAGTCAGTTTTCACAGCACTTCGAGACGTTCATTCCTGGTTCGCTCCCACCGAACACAACTCCAAGTGCCCGGGGCAGCAGAACAAAGCTCGGAAACTTTCAGACACACGCCCCAGCCGAGCAGCGGGCGCAGGTGCCACTGGTGGGGCACGGTCCTGTTGCTGAGCCTGACTGGTGCTTCTGGTGTGGCCGCTGGGTCTGCCCCTAAGCTGAGCCTCCAGGTTCCCAGGTCAGGTCAGGGGTTCAACCAGGGTCCCTCAAAAATGCCTCCCTCCCCTCTCTTCTCTCCCATGTCAGGCCCCATCCCTTCTGCACTGGCCTTCCCCCAGGCTCCTGGCCATGGGCATCTCACACCAGTCACCAGGCCAATGCCCCAGAGCACGTGCCTCCGAGTGCCCCTTCTGCTCCCAGGAATCCCACCAGTTCTCCAGCTGCTGCTGGAAATGCCCATGCTGCAAGGGGAGAGCTCGGACCCAGTCCCATTGCTCCCCACTTCCCTGGGGGGCCCTTCTCGATGGGCACCACTGGCAGATGGTGAGGGACCAAGCCCAGGACCGAATAACCCCCCAGGACAGGGGAACTGCAGCAGCACTGAATGCAGCAGGAGCAAACAGCCCTGAGGGGACCGGCCACACCTGCCTGACAGTGCACTCATTCGTTCACCTAGACCAGCCGGGCTCCTGTCAGGGACAGCAACCAGCAGCACAAACAAACGGCGGCTCCAGCCAAGATCCCTGCTGAAGAAGAGGTCTGCGAAGCCGAAGGGCCTATTTGAGGGGGGCTCCCCCAGTTGCAGGCACCCCAGGAAACCTCTGCACTTACTAGCTGGTGACCCCCTGATTTTCTGTACCGTAAGTCTCCTCGTCTGCGACGCCGGGGATGCCAGTACCTCCTCCAGGGCTGCTGTGGGGTCAGCCAGGCGGCCAGAGGGCCCAGAAGGGGCCCGGTGCCCACTCGGTACATGAGTACCTAAGCCAGCCTGGGGAGCGGCGGGGTGGCTGGGGACAGGCAAGCGGAGGGACATGCCCAAAGGCCCGGTGGTGGCAGGGGACGGCACAGGGGCTCGAGGGCCTGGGGCAGAGAGCCTGGCAGAGGCGGGGAGAAGCGCAGGGCCTTCTGGGCCGCTCGCGGAAGGAGCTGAAGCCGGAGGATGGCACCAAATCCCGGGGTCCCGCGTCCACGGCCGCTGAAACTCACGCCGGACGTCAACGCCCCCGAAGCAAAGCCCGCTGGTCCAGCCCGGGCTTCAGGCTCGGCCCCGGGGGAAGGGGCCTCGGCCCCAACTCCAGGACGGCCCCCGGCAGCGGGGGAGCGGCGGGGCCAGAGCCAGGCCCGGCCCGAGGCCGCGCCCCCTCTTTAGGCCGCCCTCCCGTTTGGACGGGCTCAACCCGGGGCCGCCGGTTTCAGCCCAGGCTGGGTCACAGATCTGACGCCGGCCTCTGACCGAGCGGCGGGGCGGGGGCATTCACCCCCAGCGACGCAGAAGAGGATGTGAACCGACCGCCGGGGCCTGGGCGCCCGGCCCGGATGCCGACCACTCTTTCGCGGCGCGCCCAGGGCGAGATAACGGGAGGGACCGACGGACAGGGGCTGGGCGGCCCAAACTCGGGCGCTTGGTAGGGTCCGGGCCGAGGGCTGTTCACTGGCGCGAGGCCGGCTCCCCGCGGCCTCCGGGGGTGTGCAGGGTGGCGGAGCCCCTGGCTGCGGGAGCCCCCCCGGGG
>JAQZBX010009001.1:9677-25421 GCA_029593785.1 Cabassous unicinctus | reverse complement strand
CCCCGCCCTTCGTCCTTCCCGCCGCCCCCGGCTCGCCGGTACGGTCGGCGGGCGCCCTCGGCCGCTCGGAGCCGCCCTGCTCCCGGGGCCCGGCCCGCGGCTACCTATGTCAATGGCGAAGCGCTTGGCGTTCTCCAGGTTGCGGAAGATCTCGTCGGGGGGGAGCGTGATGCTCTTGTCCAGGCTGTCCCCGCTGCTGCCGCCGCCGCTCGCCCCACACTCCGCCATTTTGAATGTGCCTGGCCAGCCTCATCAGCCATGGAGATATATGCGCATATATTTGACTGCTAAACGCCTCCCGCGCATAGATTATGCTAATGTAGCCCGGCCCCGCCCTCCCGCCTGCCTCCTCCCGCTCAGCCCCCGCTGAGCCTCCCGCTCAGGGAACGAGCTTGGGCCAGGCCTGGGTTGGCGGGGCCGAGGGGCCGAGGGGCCGAGCGGTCGGGGGGCTGCGGAGGGGCCTGCGATTGTTCTCCCAAGACTGAGCGTCAGCACTAAACATCTGGCATGGTTTCGGGGTGGTTTGTTTTGTTGTTTGCTTTCCCGCTGAGCTGGCCAGATGCTTGGCTGGAGCCCTCTGAGCCGGCGCTAAGCTCGACGGGGCCGGCGGGGTGGGGGGCCCTGCCTCTTTGTCAGGGAGCACGGGCTGTGGGCTTGGCCTCTGTGCCCAAAGGCCGATGGGCGTGGTCTCTGCTAGGGTGAACCCCCCGCCCCAATCCTGGTTCACCGGGAGGGGATTTCAGTGCCCAAAGGCCCACGCAAACCTGGAGGGGGGGACCCTGCCCTCAAGGAGCCCCCAGTCCGGGGTTAAGGCCCACCCGGGCCATACAGCCGCAGGCTTGAATGGCGCCCGCGGAGAGTGCAGTTGGAAAGCAGGGGCCCTGGCGCACCTGGAAGCCAGCCTGGAGGAGGCGTCTTCTAGCAAGACAGGGAATCTGGGGGAGTTGGCAGGAACAAGCTGAGACAGCCCCCACCCCCCCAAAGTCGGAGCAGGGCTGCAGAGAGAGCAGGCCGGGGTTCCAGGATAAGTGGCTGCGAAGCTGCTGCCCCCAACACCCCCCCACCCCACCCTCGCGTGGAGACCTTTGGTGGAGCCGAGGGAAAGAGCCCCTACCTCGGAGGCAGGCAGGTGGGCCCGCACCTGCCTCCTGGGCCACAGTGGACCAGTTAGCACCAGCTCTGGACCTCAGCCTCTTCATCTGTAACCTGAGGTGGCCACTGGCCACCTGCCAGGGAAGGGCTAACGCTGGAGGAGCTCAGAGCCCCGCAGGAGGCAGCTGGGGGTCCTGCCTCAGGGAAGCCCTGGGTGGAAGAGCACACAGGGCTGCTCCTCAGAGGGCTGAGACCCGGGACAGGGGGGTGTCATGGGCCAGCCACAGGTGCCGCTTGTGCCTGCAGCGGGCCTGGGTACAGGAGCCGTGCAGGAAGCATGGTGTGCGCATGGGGCCAGCCCCCCCATGTCAGTGTCCTGCTCAGGGAGGGCCAGCCTGGAGGAGGAGGTGCCCTAAGCCCTCCCCTATGGGATGGACAGAAAGGGACTGAAGGCAGAGGGGAAAGGGCGGTCTGGGAGGGAGGGGGCATGGGGCATGTGCCAGCCCCCCAGTCAGCTGCTCCTCGGTCCTGGGTGGATTTTGCCCCTAGATGCCTGGAAGCTCAGCTTCTGGGTTGTTATGGACTCCACCCCTGCCCCCCTGTAGCCTTCCTAAAAATAGATGCCCTTTGGGAGTCAGGGGATCAGCCCCTGGCAGCCTCAGCCCCAGCCTGCCTAGCCAGCCCACAGAGGGGAGGACGGCCACCTGCAGATTCACAACAGGTGCCCCGGGGGTTCCTGCGGGGGCAGGGGGCAGATTGCCTCCTGCGGGCTGGGCCCAGCCCGGTTCCCTTGGGTTCTGGCTCAGCTGGACTGAGCTGGGAGGCCCCTCGGCTGTCCCTTGCCTGGCCCCCACCTGCAGGAGTAAGTGAAGGCTCCGGGGCAGGAATCTGTGCCCCTGCCATCAGGCTCCTTCTGGCCTGCCTCCACCCTGCTCCCCCGACACTCTCCCTCCTTCCCTGCTTCTCCTTATTTCTCCCCACCCCTCAGTTCCCTCAGCCAGGACCAGACGTTCCTCCTGCGGCCCAAAGGTGGTGACCAAGTTACCCCGGGGCCCAGCCCACCCCCGCGTGGCCGCACACCCAGGGAACGCGCTCCTCCACCCCCCCACCCCCGTGGCTAGCCAAGGACGCGTGTGAACCGAAGCGGAGGCCGCGGAAGACTGGACAGTCAGATTTTATTAGAAACCTGCGGAGCAGTCCGTGGGCTCCCACGGGACAGAGTTCAAATACTGAGTACAAACGGCGTGCCCACACGCACCCACACCCAGGAATCCTGTAAGGATCATAGCGGAGCCCCCGCCCTGCCCCCCAGCCCACCGTCAGCCCGGCAGGCCGCCCGTGCGCCCTGGGCGCGGCTCCCGCTCCTATGAGGATGCACCGAGTCCGGCCTTCACAAAAGGCAAATGTGCCCGCGGCACGCGCGCCCGCCAGGGGCGCTCCCCGGCCGCGGCGGCCCTGAAGCCTGTCCTCTCCCATCGCCCGGCAGCCTAGGAGCCCGCGCGGGCCGGGCACTTCGCAGAAGGCCCCCGCCGCGAGGCAGGCGCAGAACGACCCCGGGGGGTCCGGCGCCGAGCGGCCGCTCCCTGGGCAGGAGAGGGGCCCTGATTGTCCCGCAACGACGAGGCGTTCTCCGAGAACGGCTCTTCTGCTGGCCCGCCAGCCCGGGGAGGGAGCCTTCCGGAGAAGGGCGCAGGGACGCGGGAGGGGCGCGGCCGGCCGCCGGGTCACCAGGGCCGCCAGAGGCCGCAGGGGGGCTGGCGCGCGGCGGCGGCGGCCTTGGCCGCGGCGAGCGCGGGCGGGGGCGCCGGGGGCTCCTTGGGCGCGGCGGGCGCGGCGGGCCGCTGGAAGTGGTAGAGCAGCTTCATCTGCGTGTCGCTGGCGGCGTGCAGCGTCAGGAACTGCACGGCCTCCTGCAGGCACCAGGAGTAACCCTCGCTGTAGTCCTGGTGCAGGCTTTTGGGGCCGGCGGCCGCGGCGAAGGCTGCGGGGAGACCGGGCGGTGAGCGCGTGACGCGGGGCCCCTCGGGCGGCGGGCGCGGGGCGCGGGGCGGCGGCGGGCTCACCTTTGCTGTGCTTCAGGTAGCTGACGGCCATCTCCAGGATGTCGGCCTTCTCCAGCTTGGAGTTGGGCTGGTGGCGCGCGAACTCCTGCTCCAGCAGCAGCTTGAGCTGCTCTATGCTGCTGTTGATGCGGTCGCGGCGCATCTTCTCCACCACCGGCTTCCGCAGCTGCGGGAAGGCGAGGGCGTCAGGGGCGCGGCGGGCCGCGGGGACCCGCCGGGCGGCGCGGGGGCGGCTGCGCACTTACTCGGTTTTTCTCTTTGGGGCTGAGCAGCTCCACGGCCACAGTGCTGGGGGCCATGCGGGCGGCGGCGCGAGGCGGGCGCGGAGGCCGAGGCTTCCCGGCTGGCGGACGCCGGGGCTGCGCGGGCGCCCTAGATATAGGCGCGGCGGCGGCCTGGCGCCTGGGGCCCGGGTGCCGCGGCCGTTCCCACACTCGGCGGCCAATGGCGGCGCGGGCCGCACAAAGGCGGCGGCCCATTAGCGCACGCTAAATTGCCTGTGAATTGGCGCGGGCACAATGGGCGCCCCCCGAGGGGCAGGTGGGCCGCGCGGCACAATGTCCGGGCTGTGGGAACGCGCTCGCCCCCATTAGCATCCCGGGCCCGAGGCTGAGAGCCCCCGTCTCAATATGCTGTCTTTTCCCAGGCCGCACGGCCGCGGGGCGGGGGCAGGAAGGAGCGGCCCCCTCGCCCTGCCCCCACTCCCCGCGCCGCGGGCTGGCAGAGGCCACGGGCGCCGACGACGGGAAAGCCGTCTGAAGGAAGGCGCGCGGCAGCTTCCCTTGCGCGGACCCTCTGTGACCCGGAGGCTGCGCTCCACCCCCGTGGTGAAGGGGGGAGGGGAGACCCCGCTTCTCCGGGGCGGGCGCGTCGTTCACCCTGTCCGCAGGTGGAGGGGTTGAAGGAGGGACAGACGTTCTAGGCTCCTTGTGAGTCCCCAGGCTGAGTCACCTGGACACATGGCCTACCCCCGGCCTCAGTCTTCTGATCTGGAAAGTGGAGCCCACCTCCCAGCATGGCATAGCACGCAGGAGCCCTGTACCCCTGCAGGAGCCCTGCACCCCATCCACCCCAACCATCTCCCAGGCAGTGGCATGGGGGCGGGGCTCCGGCCGGTGGCCACTGTGGCCATCCAAGGAGTGTGGAGGGCCATGGTTCCTGACCCAATCGGTCCCCACCAGCTGCTGCAGCTGGGGCTCTGGCCCCTCAGCCCACCCCAGGGCACCCCGGCTGGAGAGAGGAGCCCCGGCTGCCTCCCTGGTGGCCTCAGCTCAGGGTGGCCTGGGGATGCCGACTGTGTCCCAGGTGAGCCTCTGGGCACTCGTGCCGGACCTGGGAAGGCTTGGCCACCTGTGGCCCCTGCCAGCCCCTTTCCTCAGGCATTTTGCCAGTGGATGGGGAGGGGGTGCCAGCTGGCAAGCAAGGGGTGGGAGCAGGGCAGACCTGGAGCCCTGTAGGTGCTGTAACCCCGGTGAACTTAGGTAACCCTGGCCAAGCTGAGGGCCAGCAGCCACACCCCTGGTCTAGGTGAGGGCCGGCTGGGAGCGCCCCTTCCCCTGCCCCTATAGCTGGGAAGTCCAGCTGTCTTCCCTGGGCTGAGCAAGGGGCCAGGGGGCTGGCCTCAGGGCACCTCGGCCTCCTCCAGATGTGGCTGGGAATTGCGGGACTGTGAGCAGGGATCTGACCAGAACCATCCCTGGCCCTGGTGGTGACCCACAGCTATGAGGTGCCCTGTTTGGGGAACCTGGCTCAGTGGTCCCCAGCACAGGGGGCCATTGGTCACCGAGTGATAAACCTGTCAGGACAGGGACTGCCCCCCCATCCCGGCCAGCTTTGGGGAGGGAGGTTAGGTTGGGTGTGGGGCACTCCTGAGGTGGAAGCCTCAGATGACTTTGGAGCCGGAGGGGAGGGAGCCCCTGCTTAGCTCCGGTACCTCCTCCCTCTCCCCCCGCCCCATTCCTCCATAGCCCCTCCCTTGCAGGGACACAGGCCCCCACTGGGCTGTGGAGGGCTCACCCTGAGCTGGGGGCTCCTCTCCAAGTAGGTAGGGCCCCACCTGGGGTGCTCTGGCTCTTGTTTGATACAAAAGGGTGAGGACCCCCAGGGTGGGTGGGGTGTGGGTCTGGCCCCATCAGGGTGGGCCTGGAGGCCACACACACCCTCAGCTGCAGGGGTGTGGGCAGTGGCACTCAGCAGCCGAGTGGGTTCCTCCGGCCAGTGGCTTTCACCTATGGCATCCATCCGCTGCCTGGTTGTGGGCTCCTTAGGTGGGCTGGGAGTGGGGGGCAGGGCAACTTAGTCACCTGTGTCCGCCTTGCCCAAGTGGTGCTGGCCAAGGCGGGGAATCCAGGAAGGCCGAGCGAGCGCCAGCCCATGCTGGCCATGGCCGCCGCCTCCCCAGCTGGAAATGGGGCCCGAGCCCACATGTGCTGTGGCCACCCGGGCTGCCGGCAGCGGGGCCCTGGGCTCTGCCTGGACACGGAGGGAGGGCAGCACCCAGGCAGGCGTCCTGCTCCCCGCTCCAGGCTTTGCAAGGGGCAGTGGGCTGCGCCCACAGTAGACACGTGCCTGGAGATGCGGTTCGCCCCCACCCACCGCCCACCCGCCCGCCATGGGCCTGGGCCAGCAGCCTGCCCGAGGTGCGGGTGGCGGGTGGGCTGCAGGCGGGGGTGGCCTCCTCCCTCCCCCTGGGCCCGAGCCGCTTTGATCTGATTTTCAGTTGTGGGAAATATGAAATGAATGGAGCTAAATCGGGCCCACCCGGCGCAGGCCAGATGGCTGCCCCGCGCAGCCTGGCGGCCTCCGAGGCACACGCCTGGCCTTTGTGGCCGTTTAACACCGTGAATGGGGCCGAAGTGTGGGAAACTCGCTGGGCTCCCGGCTCACACCATGGGGGTGAATAGCGGCCCGCGTGGCATGGGCAAGGGGGGCCCCCGGGAGGGAAAGGGAGGGTGAAGGCCCACTCCAGGCTGGCGGGAAGCACAGTGTGCGAGTGGGGGAGGGGACTGGCTGCCATCCGCCTTGGCTTGTCCCCCAGTGGCTCTGGGGTGGGAGCTCCTTCTCCTAGCCTGGACTTTGGGGAAGGAGGGAGACCTTGTTCTACTTGCACCCCCCCTCCAGAGCCCCCCACCCTGGAGAGCTCAGTAAATCTGAGTGTGCTCTCTGGAGAGGGAGGGGTCTAGACCCTGAAGCTGGGAGCCTTGCTGTGGACAAGGGGGGGCTCCAGGCCAGAGCCCACTAGTCTGGTGTGGTCTGTAAGATTCCTAAAAAACCCATCCCCCAACACCAAGGGGGTTTTGAGAAGGGGAGGGGCAGGGGGTTGGGGAGGCTCCAGGGACATTTGCTTCCAGCTGCCAAAAGAAGCTGTCTGGGGGAGAGCCCAGCTCCTTCCTGGACATCCCCCCATAGCAGAAGTTTCTCATTGCCATGGGCACTGGGACCTCCTAACTCCCTCAGGACTGGTATGAAGGGGTACACGCTCACTCCCTCGGGGTCACAGGGGCCCTGCCTCCTGCCCTGCTCCTCATGGTCCCCCTCCCCCAGAATCCAGCCAGGTGCCTGGCTGCCCCCCCACCTGGATGTTCCTGGTCCCAAAAGGGTTTTCAGCATGGGGTGGGGGAGCAGGCCGTGTGGAGAGGGTCAGGGGTGAAGTTAGCTTTCTGGGAAAGGAGGAGGGGACAGGGACAACTTGAGGCCTTCAGGTCCTTCTCCAGAAGCCCTTCCGTGGGCACGGCCAGCTACCATGCTGCTGGGGAGGTGGAGGCAGAGGAGAGGCCCGGGAGCTGGAAAGCCCAGCTGCTCCGGGGAGGTGGGCAGAGAGATGCCCCCCGCATCCAGGGCCACCACACGGGCCCCAGGCTGTGCCCTGCACAGACCATGACCGGCACCCCCTGGAGTGGTGTTGCGCCACTGCCCTCACTCCCTGACCCCCCAAAAGCGGCTTCCCCCTGCCTAGGTAGCTCCTGGTGAGTCCCACACCAGCCCTGTCCAGTGGCAAGGACACTTGCCCCTCGTGTACCCAGGCGTGAAGGGGAGCAGCTGGTCCGAGCAGCTTGGGGTCTTGACCCCCAACCAGCGGGGCCACCTGAGGGTGCCAGAGGGGGTGGTCTGGCTGCCCAGAGGGTGGGCACCTGGTGGCTGCTGAGTCTGCCAGACAGGCCAGAGGAGTCAGGGTCTCTCCTTGGGCATCCAGGCAGGAGGTACAGAGGGTGGGGGGAGCACCCCAAGTTACTGAGCATTTACTGAGTACAAGGCATGGAACAGTGGGCCTCAATTTCTTAGAACAGCCCTGTTAAGGGAGTGCCCCACTTTACAGAAAAAGAACCAGAGGGTCACAGAGGTAACTTGGGGACAGTTAAGACCATGATTGTGACAATGACAGTGAACGTTTTCAAACAGGGTTAAGTGTTTTGCGTCTCTTTATGGATCCATTCTTGACTGCAACCCCACAAAGTCCTGTTGGTGACTTCCGTTTTACAGAGGAGCAGGATGGTGCTGCGGCCACACAGCCTGGGAGGGCCAGAGCTAGGATTTGAATCTGCAGCACTTGCTTTTTCTCGCTGAGCAGCCAGGGACGAGGCGGGGGGGGTGGGGGGGACGGGACGGAGGCCTGTGCAGCCCCCGGGCACAGATCCTGGGGTGCAGGGTTTGGTCCCCAGCTGGGCAGGGCTCTGGCAGAGGTGATTGAGGTGCTCTGGAGATGCGACGACAGGGGGGCAGGGATTACGCGGGATGACGCCCCCCACAGGGCGTGGAGACAACAGGCTCTTCCGTCATCAAGAGGGTGCCCGGAGCGCGCGCCCCAGACGGCGGGTGGCCCAGACCAGCAGGACAGAGGCGGCGGCGGTGGCTGCATGGAAGTGGCCTGCGGAGCAGCGTGCTGCCCTCTGTCGCCGCCGAAGCCGCCACGTGGGCGCCAAGCATGGGAAGCTCTGGCCGGTAGGGGTTAACGGGGCCTTGCCCCACCGCCCTGCGCAGGCTGGGGGCCCCCTTCAGCCTTGCATCCCTGCCACCCAGCCCCCATTTGACAGCCAGGAAAAGAACTGGGTTCAGGAGCTGGGGGCGGGGTTCTGGCCCCTTGACCCCGCCCCACTCTGGAAACTTCCCTTCCCTTGGCCGACATCTGGGGCTCCTGGGGGGCTGCGGGGGATGGGGCAAGTGGCTGGGGCCCACTGGTAGGCTACAGAGAAAAGCAAAGGAGCCGGCCAGGACGTCCCCCCTCCCTGCCTGCCTTGGGAAGAGGGGTGAGGGAAACATCCAAACGCCAGCATGGTTTGGGGAGTCATGACCAGGCTCGCTTTCCTTCTATGCCTGCATTTTCCAAATCTTCTCGAATGAACGTTTACTACTTGTGTAATTTTTTCAAGGGCGTATGTGTTACTAATTACAGACATGCCCACACGTGCACACGTGGTTATGCCCCTGCGGGGCCTGGGGGTGGGGGCGAGTCGGCATCTGGGGGAGGGGTCTTCAGGCTCTGACAGTTTTCAGAAGAGAACTGGGCTTTTGCCTGTTGAGAATCCCTGAGATGGGGGCTCAGTGGCAGGCAGGGGTGGGGGTCTCAAAGGTGACGCCTGAGGAGGGTCTCTAAGGGACAGCAGGTGCATTCCAGGTGAGGAACTCCGGGAAGCATCTTCTAGGCAGAGGGAACGGCAGCCACGCTCAGAGATGAGCTGTGTGCGTCCCTTCCATGTGCCTCCATGCGTGTGTGCCTGTGAGTGCCCCCATGTGGGCACGTGCGTGCATTCCTGTCAGTGTGTGCCCTTGTGCGTGCCATGCCCGCGTGCCCGCGTGTGCATGCCACACTTGTGCTCCTGTGCATGTGTGCCCATATGCGTGTGCGTGCTCGCCCGTGTGCCCGTGTGTGTGTCCTGGGCCCCGGGAGTCACAGGCTTGGCTCTGGCCCTGCAGGCTGGGACCCCGTCCCTCGGTAGGTTGGGCCGACAGATGCTTCTGGAACGCCCTGCGGTGGGTTGTTCCCAGCCCCTGAGAAGGTGGCATGGGGCGAGCAGGGCTCCACGCAGTCCTTCCCAGAGCAGGTGGCCTTGGGATCCGGGGTGAGTGTGCTGAGGGAAGGGCCCTCCTGGGGCCAGCGCCTGCCCAGCACCCTCAGAGCAGGCTGACGATCCCCATTTCAGGGCAGCAGGCTGAGAAGGAAACTGGGGGTCCGAGTGGTGCTGCTCAGACCCAGGAAGGGGCTTGGGGCACAGAGGGAAAGTGGGAGGGGCTGGTGGCAGGGTGGGCACAGGGCCTCTCCCCACCCCTCCCATGGTGGCTTCTCCCTGGCAGCCAGAGCCTGGTGGCTCCAAGTCGGCTTCTCAACGGCGAGGGGCCCACAAGGCTGCCGGGCACATGTTCCTGGGGTAGCCCCACCCAGCCCCTTGGGATGCCCACATCCCAGGCCAGAAGGTAGGCTGCAGGGAGGTGATGGGGTGATTGGGGGGTTGGGGTCTGCCATCCTGAGGCCTGGGCCTGTCCCCAGACCCTCGACATGCAGAAACTGCCTCCTCTGTTGGGGTGGCAGGTGGGCTGGGAGCGAGTCCCATGGTGCTCCAGGGGGTGGGCATCTTCTCCTCCAAGATGGGGCGCCGGCCCCCCATCGCGGCGTGTGGCCACCTGGCTCGCAGGGTGCTAAAGAAGACGGGGAAGTCGGCGTTTAGCGAGCACCTGCTGGGGCGCTGGCACACCCGCTGTCGTGATCAGGCCCCTTTCACGGGTGAGGGAACCGAGGCCCCAAAGGGGAGGGCGTGAGCCCAAGGCCACATGGTCACCCCACCCCCAGTGGGTCAGAGGACGCGGAGGCTCTTGGGGGCCTCAAGCTTTGGTGGGGTTGGGGCAGCCTGGCCTCCTGCACACAAGCCTCCACCCCTCCCCCACAACAGCTCCTGCCTTGGTTTCCACTCCTGCACCCTAGGGCCCCAGATTCCCCTGCCCAGGCCTCCCAGGGTCCCTTGATGGGCCAGCCCCTGGGCTCTGTCTTGCAGCTGCTCCCCAAGCTCTGAGTTCTCCGGGTTGGGAACCCAGAGGTCTGCTCAAACCACTGCCCTCTCTGGGCCGCTGCTTCCCCGTGTGGGACCCGGAGCATGTCCCAGCCCCACCTCCAAAGTTCGGGGCGCACGGGCTGCTACTTGGGTCCCCGCTGGGCTCAGAAGGGCGACATAAGTCCCCATGGATTGGTTCAGACTCTACAGCCCAGTTCACAGAGTTGCCGGGGTCTGCTCTGCGCCCTGCCTGTGTAGACGGAGAAATTGCCCTGAGCCCGAGGCCACTTCAGTGGGGGCAGTGGGAGTGCAGAACCCAGGGCAGGTGCCGGGTGGATCGGGTGGAGGGGCCCTTGGAGCTTTCTCACAGGAGGCAGTGAAGAGATTAGGTCCATTTCTGGGCCTCAGCTTACCTGGCTCTAGGATGGGCTTCCAGCCAAGACACTTTTGGGCCCCATCCCCGAGCTCCCACCAACTTCTCAGGGGCCATAGGGAGGCATGGGGGGCTGTGCAGGGAGGGGAGATTTGGAAAGACCCCAGAAGGTGGGGCGGGACCGGGCTTGGGCCCTTCTCCCCCAGAAGCTGACCCCTAGGGCTGCCCAGCTTAGCATTCCAATCTTTCCTCTTCGTCACCTGGAAAATGGGGCGACGATCACATCTGCCTCACCGCGCTGCGCAGCCACGGTGACACTGGCAGTCCCGGGGTCCAGGTGGGGACGGCCACTTCTCCCCTGACCGATGTATCAGATCAAGGTGCCGCGCCCCCAGCCCTGCGGCGGCATGACCCCGGGCCGGTCTCGCCGCAGCTGGCACGGTGGGCAGAGGAGGGCACAGGTTCACCCTAGAACCATCCGCGGAAAGGTACCTGCTGGAGACCCAGGTGAGGCGCGCCAAGGCCAACTACACGGCGGCCCCTGGGCTCCTCCCACCTGGGCCCAGCCCCGCGGCGGGTGTGGCCCGGCGTGACCGGAACCCCGCCTGCGCCCACACCCCTGCCTGCCCCGGGTGTGCCACCTGCTTCGGGGTCGGCTGTGCGACTGGACTGGGATGTCCTGGGAGCGGAGAGGGCCCCCGCCCTCCCTGCCGGGTCACCCGTGGGCCGCCGCCCCGGGACCCCCGCCAGGGAGTACCCGCCAGTTCAGGGCACCGCAGCTTTGGCGAAGGAAACCTGGCCACGAGGCCTAGGACGGGCTGTGCTCGCGACCCCCGAGCCGCCTGGGGCCAGACGTCCGGCCCCCCCAGCCCCGGCCTCCCGCGCCTCAGTTTCCCCAGTGTGAAGCCCTGGCGCGGGCGGTGGGAAAGCCCGGGCCGCGCGCGTCTCACGGGCGCCGCCCACGTGGCGCCCCCGCCCCCCGCGCGGCGCGGCGCGGCCAGGTCGCTGTCCCAAGCTGGTTGAAACCCCGCGGTGTCAGAGAGCAGCTCGTTCCCAACCTCTGAAAGGCGGGCGAGCCCTCTATTGCTCTATTATAAGGCCAGATGGCCTTTTGGGAGTTGCCCCCCGCCCGCCGCCCCCCGCGGCCGCCCTCATTCATTCGGAGGCAGACCCCGGCACTAATGCCGCGGGGGGGCCCAGGCACGCTTCCACTGTGGCCGCCGCGGCGGTGTGGGAACCGCCGGCCAGCGCGACCTCACAGCCCCCAGGCCGCCGTGGGGTGCGCAGGGGTGGGCTGGAAGGGGCGGAGTGAGGGGGAGGCTGCTCCCTGGCCCCCAGCCCGTGGTTCTTGGCGCCTGCGGGCGGGCAGGAGGTCTCAGCCCACGTCCCAAGGGCACTAAGAGGCGCTGCTCCCCCAGCTGTGCGGCCTGGGGCGGGGCTCCTAAGCCCTGTGTGCCTCAGTTTGCTCCTCTGTAAAATGGGAAGCGTGAGAGCACCCACCTCCTGAGGGCTGGGGAGGGTGTTAATACCTGCAAAGTGCTTCCAGCAGGTGGGCATGGCCTTCCCTCTCTGTTTGTACGACCCAACCGGCTAGGAGCGATTTTTACATTTTTAAATGGTTGAAAAATATCAAAAGAATACCATATTGTGGCACGTGGGAATACGTGAAATTCTAATTTTGCCATCCACATATAAAGATTTGTAGGAACGCAGTCGTGCTCCATCCTTAGGTCTTGTCTTTGGGCAGCCCCCACTCCACCCCAGAGCCCCCCATCACAGGGAAGTAAAGAAAGCTCCCTCAGGGCCTGTTTCCCTGGGTGGGAGATGGGGGGGAAGAAGGAGACTGGTGGTCTCCTCCGCCCCAGTGTGACCCAGCGCAGGGCACGGGGCAAAGGCCGCTGCCTGTCACCTCTGGGCTCCAGGCTCCCGTCCTGCCAGCGCTGCCCGCAGCCCCGCCGGCCCCAGCCCGCAGACGGATTTGGGCGGGAAGTCAGCCCCGCCGTGTGGTGTGTGGGGCTGCTGGGCTTTGTGGGTCCAGCTCTGGGCCCCACAGGCCATCTGGGGAGCAGTCATCCCAGCAGGGGAGGCCCCCCCAGGCTGCCTTTGAAGACCCCAGGAACTGCCCCGGAAGCTGCACCTCTGGCTGCCCCACCCCCTGTTCCCCAGCCCCCGGGCAGCCCCTGCCTGCTCTTGGCCCACCACAAGCCCTTTGGGGGGACCCCAGGAAGACACCTGCCTCCTGACCTGCCCTTCTGACTCCGGGAGGCAGACCGGCTCTGCGGGGAGGGCTGTGAGCTCAGGCTTCCAGTCCGGGCACCCCACTTAGGAGCTGGGCTCTCTGGGCCTCTGTCTGTAAAACGGGGTTAATAGCACAATGTGGGGAGCAGTGGGGGCCACAGAGGCCCCCTACTACATGGTGCCTATCTGGGGTCCTGGGCACTGCCAGGCTGCTGCCCCCTCACCTCTCCTCGTTTGGTGTCTGGGGTGACGTGACCCCGCCCACCTTCTGGACTGCCTGCAAGCTGGCCAATGGGAGCAGGGAAAGGCTGTGGTTTGGGGTCTAGGTTGGGTGGTGGGGCCTCAGCCAGGCCCCCAGGCCTCTGTCCTCGTCCCCTCCCTCACAGGCACTGAGCAGTTCAGGGAGGTGTGCACCCTGCTGAGCCGTATACAGTGGGCGCCGAATAAGTGTGCAGTCTCCCTCCCCCGCCCCATCCGGGCCACATCCCTGTGCACCTCCAAGTCTGACCTCAGCCCCCTGTCTGTCCCAGGTCTTCTGAATGGGGGACACGGCCACACAGTGGGGGTGGGGGACGATCAGCCCCAAGCACGTGCTTCCCCCGCCCTCCCCAGGGCCAGAGGCTGGCGCCGCAGGGGAGTCTCGGGCACCCGAGGCTGGCTGGGGCATTCCTGAGTCTGGGCAGCTGAGCTGCTGGGGGCAGGGAGCGGCTGTCCAGGCCGGGCGTGGGCCCCTCAGGGGACCCTCCCTGGCCATGGGCCTTCTGTGCCCCAGATCTCGGGGGAGGCACCCCTGCCTCCAGCCTGCCGGGCGGGTGGGGGGCAGCCCTGAGATAATCCCGGCTTTTGAGAGGCTGTGAGAGGCTGGCCCGAGAGCTTTCCCACAGCCCCACATAAAGGCCCAGGCGCCAGCTGCTCTGGGCACAAAAGGCTCCACCATTCAGGGCTTTGTGGCAGGCGGGGCCAGGCCTCGCGGCGACCGCGGCCAGAGCGCTACCTGGCCACCCCCGAGCCGGGCCCGCGCCCCAGGGGAGGCGCCTTCCCGCTGGCCAGCGGGGGCCAGGCAAGGTCCCAGGCCGGCTTCTCGCCTCCTCCTCCCGGCTCTGCCCAAGGCTGGCACCAGTTCCCAGGTGCCCGGAGTAAAGGGCCCCCCAGGAGGGATGCTGCCCAGTGCCCCTGCTGGGCCCCGCGCTCTGCCTCGGCCATCAGGCTGCCTCTGCCACCGCCCCCTCCCGTCCTATGCCGTGGCCTCGTGTCACAACACTGACCCCTTGCATTTGGAACTTTGCCTGTGCTGTCGCACCCCGTGACTCATTCCCACCCCCTTGCCCACCCACCAGCCACCCTGTCCGTCAGTGCAAGTGACAGGACGGGCCAGGTGGGGTCTCAGGCCGGGGCCAGTCTCCCCTGCATGGCAGCTTCCTCTCTGGATGTGGGCCAGCAGTGCCTCCTCCATGGGACAGCCCCAGGTCCTGGGGAAGTGGGGGGGGCACTGAGGGGTCCCTGCCCCCCACCCCAGAGCAGCACTGATGATGTCCCCGACCTGATAAATGGGGACCTGCCAAGGGGAGGGAGGAGAGGAGATGCTGGGGGCTGCCTGGAGGAGGAGGCAGTGGGAGCTTGGCCTTGGGGACCGTGCAGGGGAGAAGCTGCAAGGCTGGCCCTGTTTCCAGAGGTGCTGGCAGGTGGGGGCTGCCCGCACCCTCGGCGCCGCATCTGGGGGTAAGCACTCCCTCCCCAACTTCCTGCCTCTCCACTGCTTCAACCCCCACAGCCACTTCAGCAGACCAGTGAGTACGCAGGGCCCGGTAGGGGGGGGACGGGGGCTGGGAGGGCCTTCTGGCCAGGTGGGAAGCCTGGCCAGGTGTGAGCCGTTGGAGCAGGGACGAGGCCAGGGGAGGGAGGGAGGGAGGGAGGTGCCGGTGGAGGCGTTAGGTGACCAGAATCCCCCGCCCGGCGCTGGGCCCCTGGGGACCACCACTCTGCGTCCGGCTCAGTCCCGCTGCACCACACCCAATGGGGGTTGAGGGCGGGGCGCCTCCCAGCCTGCGCCCCACGTGTCCCGGAGTCCCCACCTGCTGGGGACAGCGGGCGCCAGTACTTTCTTCCAGCCCAGCGGCCCCAGGGGGCCAGGCGCATTGTCCAGCCCTGGCCGTCGATTGGCTACCGAGCGTGGGAAAGCGCGCGCGCCCGCGGCCCCACCGCCCCGCAACGCTTAAAGGAGCTGCCGCCTCCAGTTCACCGCCGCCTCCCGGCTGCCCTCTCACCCCGCGCTCCAGCCCGGCGCTCGGGCCCCGCGCTCCCGGCCTGTTCCCCGGCGCGCGAGGTCCGGGCGCAGATGCCTCCAGAGCCCCGAAATGAAGAGCACGCTCAGGTGCGGGCGCCGGGCTCACCAGGATCCGGGCAGGGTCTCGCGGGCCCCCTCGCCTCTTCTCTGCTCTCCTCCGTGCCCCGCAGGGACGCCAGCTCCGCCCGAGAAGTTCCCATGGCGCCTGCCCAGCTCTGAGGTGGGGAAGGCGACATCCCCGGTGAGCTCCAGGCCCAGCCCCGCGGGGTGAGGGTTGTCGCCAGGGCCGGGGGCCCGGCGCCCCTCTGGCCTCCCGCTGCTCTCCCAACCCCTCTCAGTCTCTGTCCCTCTCTGCAGCCGCAGCCACCCGCGGGTCTGGCACACCGCCTCCAGGAAGCCTTCCGGTCCTCTCCCTGCACGCAGTGCCAAGCCTGGCCAAGCCAAAGGACCACTTGCTAAGAGACTTTGCCTGCCTACCCCACCTCCGCCCAGGAGCACCCAAGCAGCCCCCGCCCACCACGTGGTGGCGGCTCCCAGCCACTCAAAGCCCAGGAGCAGCCGGCAGTGCTCCTCTCCAGTAGGGAATTTTGTTTCCCCTATTTCTGTTGCCCAGAACCAGGGCAGGCCACGCTGTCCATCCTCCCAAGGACAGATGTGGGCTCTGCCTGTATCATCGTATTGAAGGAGCGGGTCCTGAGGGCAATTGTTTTGTAT
>JAQZBX010009000.1:0-46942 GCA_029593785.1 Cabassous unicinctus | reverse complement strand
ATAGAGAAGGATGTATTAGAAAAAATGAGAAACTTTAAATGAAGAATAAAAAACTGGACAATACTCAAACTTTCTGTTCATCCAAAGACAATATTATGAGAGTGAAAAGCAGGCAGAATGGGAGAAGAAGAGGTGCTCAACTTCATTAGTTGTTGGGGAAATGCAAGATAACAACACAATGCAATCACAAGTCACCCACCAGAAATCTAAAATGAAAAACATACAAAATACTATTATAGTCACAATCTGGAACAACTGGAACTCTCATATATTATTGGTGGGAGTATGTACATTTTACAACCAACTTGGAAAAGCTCTTTCACTTCTGTTAGATTGGAAGATATTTTTACTCTATGAGGCAGCAAAGCTATTCAAAAGAAAGAAGTATCCATGTTTACCTAGAGATATAAAAGAATACTCATATCCACAATGCTCATAAAGGGAAAAAAACAGAAATTACTCAAATATCCTTCAACTGTAGAATGGATCAATAAATCATATATTCATACAATGGGAAACTATTCAGCATTGAAAATAAATAATGAACAAATACAGCAACATGGATTAAATCACTAAGTAATCTTGATTGAAGGATGTCAGGCACAATGGACTATATACTGTAGAAACAACAGAAGTAAGCAGAATTATCTATTATGTTAGAAGTTAGGATAGAGATTACCTTTGGGACTAGAATAGTGGGGTACTAGTTCAGGTTGTTGGTTTTGTATTGTGTTGCCTTTGAGAAAATTAATTATGTTGTACACCTAAGAGTTGTATATATTTCTGTATGTATGCTATATTTTAATAAATAGATATCAAAATGTTAAAACTCCTTCTAAAATAGGTAAGGGTCATTTGAGGAAAAAACATTCATTCTTATACACCATTAAGTTTTTGTCAATAAACTTGTTCAGTTAACATCACTATGTGTGCAAAACATCATAAGAAAATATACCAATACATGGGTGGGTATATTAACTTGTAAGGCATCTTACAGCATCTCATATCACCAGCAGTCAGGAAATTCTACTTCATGTGAACACACTAGATATCAAGTTGCATGTAGTTATAACCTAGTTCTTCATCATCTATAGCCATAGTATGCTGCTTAAAACATTATAAATATTTACCCAAGGTTCTTCTCAGAGATGCAGTCACCAGCTTCTCTTTTCAGCCTGTAGATTTGGGGATTCACTAGTGGAGTGACCATATCCTACCTTTTGAAGAAGATCAACTCAAGATGACATGAGATGAGAGAATAAAGCTGAGCCATAGAAGAAGCTCACTGCAAAGAGGTGGGAGGAGCAGGTAGAAAATCATTGCTTCTGCCTGTGGTGGAGCAGTTCAGGATGTGGGGTAATGCAAATGTATAGAACACAATCAGGGAGAGTGTAACAAAGTATGCCTAAGGGTTGGGTAGACAAAGACCTTGAGGTTGGTGGGGACATCACAGCAGGACAAAGGGAAGAGAACAGGCAGCTCATGGCTACCATGGAAGATAATTTTGGTCTCATATAAGTCCAAATTCACTGTCAGAGGGAGATTAATGAGTGTGTCCTGAACCCTCAGGCTCCAGGAACCCTGCACAAGTTGCATGATCCCCATGTAAGCTGCATATAGAGTTTATGATTCATTACTTTGTAATAGAGCACAGGGTGGTCAATAATAGCATTGCAGTCATGGGCCATTGCTGAAAACAGCCAACTGCTGTTCCTCCAATATTAAACACAAAGAAGACTTGAGCTAGAGAGTCTTCCATGGAGATTGTTCCCCTCTGACACAAGAGTTTACCCAGCAGCTTGAAAACAATGCAGAAGAGAAGCAGAGATCAAATTTATCAAAAAGGAATGGCAATGGGAGATTCAAAGAGTTTTGTTTCAAAGCTCTTTACATCCCAATGAGATGAGACTGCTAAATAAAGCATGGCATTAAAAACTATAGGTTTAGAAAAAAAAGGTCATATACCTAAAGTATATGGTAAGGTCATATACCTAAAGTATAGTATATATACCTAAAGTAAATAAAGTTTATCCTTTTTCCATGAAAATACCATGTTTTGTTATTTTCATGTTTAATCAATTAGTATGCATTTCTTCTGTGAAATTTTATTTGTTTCAAAATATGTATAAAAATAAGTATTACACATTCTTTTATATTATGATTAAGTACAGTATATAGAAAACTAAGGTGATAAAATTTAAAATGTTTTGTCCATTGTTTTATACTCTGCTTTTAATATGGCAAAACTTCAGTATAAACCAATAGACATCCAGTTACCACTTGGTGTCAATTTGAATAAGAAAATTACATGTTAAAATAGCAAATATAATTATAAATTAGGCAAGCCAGTGAGTGTAATTAATGCCACTTATTTTCACACTTAAAATGATTAAAATGAGATGTTTTGTGTAATATGTTACCATAATAATACTCTTCAAAAATTAACAGGAACACCCCCCAAAAAAAACCCTTGATTTAAGAATTCTAGCCTGCAGTCTGTGAGAGAAAATTTTGTTGTTTAATCCAAACAAAACAAAACAAAACAAAAAAAACACTATGAAGAAAAAAAGAGGTAGGAGGGGCAAATAATAGGAAGGAGAAGACCACCAATCTTGACTATTACACATTTAGTGTGGACTCCATCTTGTACCCCATAATTTGGGAAACCTGCCACATATCCCTTTCATCTAATTCCCAGACTTGTGCCTATAGTGAAATTCTGGGGAGAATTCAGGCACACGTTAATTTAAGGCAGCTAGATGTTCTGCATTGACTTGCTGGTCTGAACTTTAAATTCTTGTTTTTCTCCCCTCCAACTATTGTTTTTTTCCACTGAAACCTGCCCTTTCTATATTGTCCTCTTGTATCTCAGTGCCTTTCTGTTAAATTGTCTACCTTATGAAATTATAGCTTCATTTTTAAATTAAATTTACTTTCTAAGAGATTTTAGTAATTCATTTTTTATGGACCTCCTTCTCAGTGTTATTCTATCTCCCTTGGGCACTTTCAACTATTCTAGGTCAAGTCAATTCTCACTGAAATTGAGTGACTCAGCCCAGGTCCATATTGGTCAGCGAAGGACTATTCTGCATCTTTACAGTGAGAGGAAAGATCAATGCAAAAGTTATTTTTGTGTGATTTTTCACAGGGGAGCTGGGTTTACCAATTTCCATGTGAAAGTAATATAATATAATATAACACTATGGATAAGCAGATATTGAATTTGGAGTTTAATCTAAAAGTAATCCCATTCTGTCTTTTATTCCAAGTTTATGCATAGGATAACTCCTCAAAACTATTCATAATATTAATATAGTTAGTCCTAATGAATAATGAGGAGGAGGATGCTGATGATAATGAAGAAGATAGTGCTAAATACCATTCCAAGCACTTTCCATGTATTAAGACATTTATTTCTCACACCAATCATCATTTATATCCTTATCCCTTCTTATTTTAAACAGAAGATGAACTGAGGCAGAAAGTTGGTAGGGAACTTGCTCAAATCCATGGAGGTAGCAAGCAGTGGAGTTGGAATTTGAGCCCAGCATTTTGGCATCCTTTCCATGGGGGCAGGTAGTACAGAAACAATCCTTGAACAAGAGACATATAACACAGTATTCTTGAACATATTGTCTGTTTCCAATGAATTTAACTTTAAAATGTTAGTTAATTTCACAAATGCTGGAATTGAAGTGTTATTTAGAAGATGAAGAGAATGAGGTTCAGTGTTTCCTTTAGTCACTGAGCATGTAAAAGTATTCTACTTGATCAAAATTGGGGGAATTTGGATGCTCAGACAGTATAAATACCATGGTTCTGAGAAGTCCATAGACTAGGGAGCAGTGAAAATAAGTGTGCAAGGAACAATAACATCAAAAAATTCAATTTTTTCTTTAATAATTCTTAGTTTTGATCCCTACTGCTATTTTCTTCAGCACCTACATTAGTATGAACTGTCTTGATGATTAAAGCATTTAGTAATATATGACAATTAACTTTCTATGGCACATGTATCTGGGTTATGAAAAGGACCAAAATCCACTATCTACTCTGATGTACCCTCCCCACTCCTCTCCTGGCTTTTTTGCTCCAGGTGCTGTGTCCTGCCTTTATTATACTCACAGGGCATGGAGCAATGCCTAGTTTGAAGTCAGAGTGCACAGTATCTCCACCCCATGTCCTAACATTAGTCACTGATGCCAGAGGGTTTTCCCCAGGCAGCTGCTCAGAGTAGGTGAACACCTCTACCACACTGCATGGAAATGTGAAAGTCTGCATTGATTTGGGGGCTTATTCTCTAGCACACAGAAAGTTTACAGAAACACTCAGGGTGGGAAGAATCCTCTCAGACAGCCAGAGAGAGAGATCATATGAGGAAAGAGAAAGAAGTGGGCAGGAGAGAGAGAGAGATGGGAGGAAACGTCAGTCAATCATAGAGGACATTACTGAGTTGGGAGGTGGTGGCAATTATGGCTCAGAAAATTTCCTGCTGTCTGGTCTTTTCCTGGGCCAAGAGTCTCTACGTTTATAAGGACAAATTGTTTTATGTCCCAATTACAGGAACTTCAGTTGGTTTTCTCTCCTTCTTGAGAAGCTGCAATAAAGGCATCACAATGGCTTACCCAAGAATCTTCAGTGTTTGCATCCTTTGAGCTCTGTTTTGGCCTGTCTTTCTCTCCTACTCATCCTCAAAAAACAAAATAAAACAAAACAAAAAATGTAAGAAGGCATCTATCAGATAGCTATAGACTCAACAACAGGGTCATCATTTCATTTACTTAACACTTTTTTCCTATAAACTTTGCTAGACGAATCTGTAAAGTAAGTGATTCTCACATGTATCCTTTCAGAAGGGCAGATATATGATTAGGTAGTCAATAATGAGATGGCTGAGACTGATGGCCCAGGAGACAGAAAAGCCAGTGTCTTTTATTCTCTGGAGTCACAGCCTGAAGCTCAAGTTTAGACTTAACACAACAAGCAGAAATTTGTAGGGATCTCAGAGGACTCTATTTAGAATGGTCTTTTTTAATTCATATGTTGAAGCTAAAAAATTGAATGGAAATATGGGAGGGTTGATGGTCTTTGAGTGGAAATTCCTTCTGACTGTATACCTTTTTTGGGAAATCACAGGAAGGCTGTGCATTTATTTTTAACTGTCCTGAACATTATTTCTTTTGCCCTTGCATTTGATTTTATAAATATCTTACTGAAGAATAATTTAATGGTCAGAGTGTTAATGATTATATAAGGTTTTAGTATACTTTTTAATGCAGGTGATGAAATCCATGGCAAAAGAAAGCCACAACACAGTGATCAATAGTTACAAATACTGTAGTTTATTCCTGAAGATTTGGAACTGAAAAATACCCGCTAGAATTTGGAACTGCGGTCTTATTTTTGTCATTAAGGAATGGTGGAGTCATTAGCTAGACTGACAAAGATTTAGATGTGGATTAATGCTGGGGAACAGGTAAGCTTTCAAAATTTTGGAAGAATATATGAGTAGAAAAAACAAAAAGTTAATAGCAGCTCTACTCACATATTCTTTCAAAAATTTGAAAGCATATCTGTTCCCCAGCATTAATCCACATGTAAATCTTTAGTTAGAAGCAGAGTGGGCATCACCATTCCAAAATCCTCCCAATTGGGGAATGAACAATGAACTAAAGTAGACTTATTATTATTCTACTATAGACTTACTATTATTCTAGCAATGGAAGAACTCTTTATCATTGATATAAAGGCAGTGGCCATCTGAAGTTCTGAGGGATGGGAGAGGGAAGAATAGGTGTAATAAGGGGACATTTTCGGGACATTGGTGCTGTCCTGCATGACATTGCAGTGACAGATACAGGCCATTGTATATTTTGTCATAACCTACAAAATTGCGTGTGACAGAGGGTAAACTGTAATATAAACTGTAATCCGTGAGTAATAGAAATGCTTCAATATGTGTTCATCAACTGTAACAAATGTAACACACTAATGAGGAATGTTGTTGATGTGGGAAAGTGTGGGAGGGGGAGAGAGAGGGACATATGAAATCCCTTATATATTTTTGTAACATTTATGTAAACTAAAGCATCTTTAAAAATAAAAGAAAATTAAAAAGTTAATAGCAAATATTTATTAATCACGTACCAAATGCCAAGTATTGATCTACTTGCTTTCATTGTGTTAATTTATACCACACAACAATTCTAGGTGTTAGGACTTCTTTTTATCCCCATTTTCAGATGAGGAAAATGAGGCAAAGTTCCAAGTTTGCACACTTATGTAGTGGTAGAGTCCAGAATCAAATTCAATTCATGAGATAAAGAAATTTCCTTTTTGGTCTATGTTGAATGGCCTCAAGAAATAATATTCATCCAAAAATTATTATTATTTTTACTGACTATATGAACATTTGCTATGAAATGTTTGTATTCTGGCTCTGATAAAAGGGGAATGAAGGTATGTATTTTGGCCTCTGACAAGGAGAGTCATAAATAATTTCTAAACTCATCTAATCAATATTCATTTTGTGTAAGTCAATAGATGTAGAAAGGCATAAATTTTGGTAGAGCTACATTACTAAAATACTCAAGTAATTACATTTCTCAAACCAATCTATACTTGTGTCCTGTGAACCATGTCTCCATCTTTGAGTGCTACTCTGATTGTAATTGTATTTTACCTAAGTTATCATTAGAACAGGTTAAAATTAAGCATCAGTGAACACTTTTCACTGCAAGGTGAGAGTGCAGATGCAAGCTGGGAGAAGGAATTACTTCGAATTTTATCCAACCAGTGCTAGGCTTAATTATAGAAGAATAGTTGTGAACTGTTTTCAGATGCATGGTAAGTCAAGGCTGTCTTCAAAGAAAGGTTTGTGCATATGAGTTAGCAGAGTTTCTGGTTTGTTTAGTATGTGGGGAGTCATGTATGGCAAATTAGAGTATGAGAACAGTTTTGTTGCTTCGCTGGGTAATGATCATTGTTGTTTCGAATGCATCAGTAATTAAATAACATTTTATTTGCATTTTGTTGTTGACTCCTACTCCTTATTTCTAAACACCATGGATATTACCTTCTGCGATGGTTGGATAAACTCCAGTTCTTTCACTAAATAATGTGGTACTGCTACTGAAAGTGGTCAAAGCAATATTAATCTATTTGGGGTTTAAGACATTATTGAAACGAATAGTAATGAAAACAAGAGAAGACTTGGCACATAAGCAATCTTTTCCTAAAACGTGGATGACACTGTCACTTAATGCCTTGGCAACTGGAATTTTGGGCTGAATAGTTCTTTGTAGTTGGAGCCGTCCTTTGTACTGTGGGCTGTTTGGCAGCATCCATATCCTCTAACCACTAGATGCCAGCAGCAACTTTCCCAGTTATGACTACTAAAAATAAGCCCAGATATTGCCAAATTCCTATGGGGGACAGGGCAGGGAGATATGAAAAAATCATCCTTGGTTGAAAACTACCAATTTTTACAAATGATTTTGTGAAGTAATTTATATTATAATATACAGAATTAGTAATGAATATGATATATGTGAAACACAAAAAATTGTACTGTAGTTAAGAATGGAGAGTTGCTAACATAATTCTAGTTCCAGAATTAAAGGCAGAAAAAACATAGTGAATCTGGAGTTAAATAGAAATCATTAGTTATGTGGTGTCACCTGTCTACAGGCAGTAATCAGGTGGAATAACACAAGCACTCTGCCCTGGGTCTCACAGTGTGACTGTTTAGGCTGTTTTTCATCAGAGTAACTGTGGGTGCTTGTGAGGTAACTGGGTCCAGATCTGAGGGCCAGAAAACAAGGTGGATTTAATACATCATTGTAGTTGAACAATGATAGTGCCTTTTTTATTTGCAAGCATAAAAAATGTGATGATGCATGAACAGTTTCCTACATTCAAGTTGATTATGGAAACCAGTGATCATAATCTGCTGGAATAGCTGAGTGTGTATATGATACCTGCACCCTCCTTTTTTCAGTTTCTAGGCTTCTCAAGCAAATACCATGGAGTGGTTAGGCTGGAACAATGGGAATTTATTTGCTTACTGTTGGGAGTCCAGAAAAGTGTCAAAATCAAGACATTATCAAGACATTGCATTCCTATGAAGACCAGAATCTGGTGATCCTGGATGCCTGTCACATGGCAAGGCACATGGCAATGCCTACTGGTCTATCCATTCCAAGTTTCATTGATTTCAGCTTCTGGCTTCTGTGGCTTTCTCTCTCTCTGCCTGAAATTCCTTTCCTTAAAAAGGACTCTTCTAATAGAATAAGACTTATCAAGTATGAGGAGCATCATACCCTAACTGAAGTAGCCTCATCAAAAGATCCTATTTACTATGGGTTCACACTCAAAGGAATGTATAGATTTTAGAACACATTTATCTGGAGTATGAACAATTTTAAACAACCAAATTCTATCCTTTAAACCACCATAAACATGTACTTTCTATAGGAAAAATACTTTCACTCCATCATAAAAACCTTAAGTCATTTTAGAAACAATGCTTAGTACAGAGTTTCATCAGAATTGATTTTAGGTGTTGTCTGTCCTTAGGCACAATTCCCCTCTATCTGTGGGCCTATGAAACCTTGAGAACAAGTTATCTGCTTCCAAAATACAATGGAGAGGCAGGTATAGAATAAAAGTTTTCTTTTCCATGAGGAGAAATTGGAAGGAGAACAGGGGTCACGGTTCTCAAACAGTTCTGAAACCCAGCAGATATACTCCATTAGATTTCAAGTCTAAGAGTCATCTATGGAATGATGGATTGGGTTCTTGGCCTGATGGAGCAGCAGCCCCAAACCTTCAAATTGCTTGTTCAACTACCATGCTTTTCCCAGACACTGAAGTGAAAACCGCACCCTCTTCAAGCCTTGGGGTGACAGCCAGACTCCCTGCAATTCCCAGTGCAGAGGATCAACCCTCTCAATACATTGGGGTAACAGCCAGACTCTCTGAAATCTCCAGGGCACAGACTCAGCCCTCTCAGAAGAGTGGGACAGAAGCTAGACCCTCTGCAATTCTTTGGGAATATGGTTCACCGTCTCTGAAGCCTGGGGTTTCAACTATTTTCCTAAACAACAGGGAAGAAGGTTTGCCCTCACCACATGCCGGGACAGATTCACCCTTTCCAAACATATGGGTGGACCCTGTGTTTTGGCGAGAAAATATCTTTGCTCCAGACCCCAGCTTCCATAGTTCTACATTTGAAGTGATTTTTCTTCCAATCTGTCTACTTTCTGTCCCTTTTATTCCAGGCTGGCAGTGGTTCCATTCATACAGATCTCACAAAAACCTTGTCAGTTTTTCAAGTAGTATACAGGGGACCAAGCCTTCAGACAAAAGAACTTTCCACATATCCTTCCTGGGTAACTGCATTCCCAATCCTAACATGCATTGAAATGGCTGACTGGATCCATGTTTTTAGTTAAAGCCTCACATGGAGCACTATTTTCTGTGGACTCGCTTTCCAGAGATTCAGAATTTTTGGACCATCAATTTCTGGTTTCTCTGTGACTACAAGTTAAGTTCTCAGCTTACCCCTTTCTTCTCACATTTTATTATAAGCTATAATGAGAAACCAGGTTGCATTTTCCATACTTAACTTGGAAGTCTCCTCAGCTAAATATACAAGCTCATTACATTCAAATTCTACTTTCCATCCAACATCACTCAATTTTGTTATTTGTCTGCTTCTTTAAAACAAAAATCCACTTTCTTCCAGTTTCCAATAACACACACACATCACTTCTTAACCAGAAGTATCTTTAGCATCCATATTTCTCCCACAGCGTCTTCAAAGCAATCTAAGTCTTTTCTATCAAAAAACTTACAATTCTTCCATCCTCTTCCTATTACCCAATTCCAAAGCTGGAATTGGGTAATGGAGAGGCAAAGTTGGTATTAGCAATAGCAGCAACCCTCCTATTTTGGTACTCAAAATCTGTTTTAGTTTCCTAGGCTACTTAAAGCAGATATTGTGAAATGGTTTGCCTTGAACAATGGGAATTAATTCTCTTACAGTTTTGAGGCAAAGAAAATGTCTAAATCAAGGCATAATCAAGGCAATGTTTTCCTCCTGCAGACTGGCTGCTGGTGATCTTTGGCTCTTCTGCTACATGACAGGACACAGGGAGACATCTGCTGGTCTCTACTTCTTTTCTGGGTTTCATTGATTTCAGCTTTTTGTTTCTGTGACTTTCTTCTCTCTATCTCTGTATTCACTTGGCTTATAAAGGACTCCTGTAGTAGGATTAAGACTCAAACTCCCATTAGGTAGATGACACTTTAACTGAAGTAGCCTCATCAAAATATCCTACTTACAATGGGTTTACACCCACAGAAATGGATTCAATGTAAGAACATGTTTTTCTGGGGTACATATAACTTCAAACCACCACACCTCACTACAAGGTAAAAAATGACTACATAATCTGAAGTGTATCCAATCAATCAATCTTAGATAGTTTATTGTTTATTTTCCTAATTATTATAAAAAAGTGCATTGTAAAACATGAAAGGAATATTCAGCACAATGTGAGAATGTATTTTAGTTTGTTTGGAAGTGAACTAATATAGGAGATTGAAACAATGATCTTAATGCCATCAGAGGTTGTTAGACAGATGAAATACCAGAGGTAAAGTGGTCTAGTTGCCATCTGAAGATGAGATCTAAAGTGTTTACTGGTTTGGGGCATTTGGTAATTCAGTTTATTATATTCAAGGCAGACATGTATTTCATGTAAAGGAAGGGGTGCATAAAAAGTACAGGAAGGACTTCATGGTTGTTCTGGAAAAGAACAAATTATAGGAACAGAAAACTTAGTGGTAGTCAAGGGTTTGGTTCAGGAGAAGGGTTGACTACAAAGAGGTCAGGAAGAAGTTGTGGGTGATTTACCTGTTCTTTAACTGTAGTGGCAGTTACAAGACTGCCTGCATTTTAAAACATACAGAAATGTAGAATAAAAAGTGTGAATTTCATATATAAATACAATGGAAAAATACTGTATGAAACCTTTTATGCAGAGGTAGATATATTAAAATAACATGGTATATTTTCTCACAAGTGTATAATAATATATTGACAAGGAATTGAAAATGTGTTAAGAAAATGGTTACATCTGCAGGGGGAGGAGTATACAAAAGGAGTTTCAACTTAAACAATAAAATTTTATTTCTGAAATTAAAAAATGATTTGAGGTAAATATAAAAAACAAAGAGTTAGATGAGACCAAAAATATTACCCTAAGTAAATCATGTCAAGTTTAATTTGATTCAACTTTGCCTTCGGAATCATTGGTGATTTGCCCATTAGTAGAAGAGTGTCTTGTAAGAATAAAGACAAAGGAATAATTTTCAAATTAGTGCACATATTTGATATTAAAAGTTTGAAACCTTGGAATCATTGATAAAAAGGAAAACACACAATAAAGTGTTTTTAATGATTATTGACATTGTGGCAGAGAGAACAATGTTTCTCCCAAGATTTCCATAGAACCTATGACTATACTAACTTAAATACCAAAAGTTTCTTTGCAGATGTGAAAGTTAAGTATCTTAAGATGGGGAGATTATCCTGGATTATTTGTGTATACCCAGTGTAATCACAAAAATCCTTAGAAGAATGAGGTAAGAGGGTCAAGATCAGATAAACAGATGTGGTGGTGGAAGCAGAGGTTGGAGTGATGCACTTTGAAGGTGAAGGAAGGCACCATGACACTTGGAATACAAGCAGCTGGAAAGGCAAGGGGAAAGCTTCTCTCCCAGAGATGCCAGAGGTAAGCAGCCCTGCTGCCACTTTTCCTTTAGCCTATGGATCTAATTTTACACTTCTATGCTCCAGAACTGTAAACAATAAATTGCCTTAAGTCAATAAGATTGTGGTAACTTGTTTCACCAGCAGTAGGAAATTGAGATGACATAGCAAGTAATGTTATTTTTAAATATTAAAACTTAATCAAATTCATGAGAAAACCATTAAGTCTATAGTAATTAATTTATCTACATATAAATTAATTTATCCCACACATATAAATAGTGTAGGAGGGGTTGTAATGATAAATTAGGAAATAGTCAAATTCATCATGACTTTTTTAATCAATTCTCCATGGTTTTTAAAAATTGCAATACAGGTGAATATGTAGATAAATGGTTTCCATTTATTTTTCATTGTTAATGCCTCAATTAACTGAAGGATCTAGAATTCATACACTATTTAGAAAATTTGTTAGTAACTTTTTTACCTTTAATCTTAAAAGCTTCTAAAGAAACTAAGATTAAAAAAGAGGCAGTGTGAAAATAAGGAGCATTGTCACAATACAATCCTTTGTTTTAATTGAGATATAGTTTCTAATTAAGAAACAAATTCATTTTAAATTGTTCTCAAATTTATATAAATCAATCCATGTATTATAAATATTTTCTAATAATGTTCCTGATAAGATGAATTTATAAAGGCTAGAGTTTTAAAACATAAATAGTATTGTCCTTTAAATATTTTGTTCATTACAATATTTATGTATAATATGTTAACTTAAAATGATATTTATGTGCATATATAAACATAAAAACACATCAAAGTACATGAAGTATACTGCACAAAACAGATTTAGTGTCCTAGAGGAGAGTGGTATGGTACCGTAGAGAAAAGGGTTTTAGATATGCAAACTATTTTCAAAATGAGGTAGTAAAACTTTCTTCTTTTCATTGCATGCATTCTAATCAGGTAGAATATAATGCCTAAATGTGTATTTTTCTCAAAATTCTATTAGCATATCAACTCGTACTGTGCTTTAGTGTACTGCAAGAGGAGAAAATCGTGACCAGTTATGGTTTCGTTACTGGTCTTAAGTTGCCTTCTGTTGTGGCTCTTATAAATATTGTTATTTTAGATGGTAACACAGCTGAGTCTTTGGCCATTTCTAATGCTCAAGCACATTTCCTTTTTTGATCAACTGCTATTTACTGTGCAAATATTAGCCTGTTTCCTCCAGCAAGATCATGACCCAATTCAGAACTTTTGGAGAATGAGAATGTATTCTTTGCGCGCAGACTTTTTCCCCAAATGAGTCCTTTAGATTTGCTCCCCATCTTACTTGAGTAATTTATAATCCAGCATATGCAGATAAAAAAGGGATCAATACAGGATTAAATATTTTTGTGTTTTCCAAATACTTGAAAATTTCCTCAAGAGCATAGAAATATTTTCCCTGTTTTTTCAGACTCAGTGTGATAAAACTTTCCAGACAAAGATTGAAATTCATTCCTTAACCTATGGAGGACTTTGGTAAATATTCAAGCTGGCTTTATACAAGCAGTTGCCCTATACAGGCTGTTGGAAAAATGGCACTGATGGTTAAACCCTCCTTTTGTAAAAAATGCAATATTTGTGAAGTGCAATAAAGTGAAATGCAATAAAACAAGATATGCTTGTATGTATGTTTTGGAGATTTCCTGAACCTTTTCTGAGCATGCAAACATGCTACTGTGCAAGGTTTAAAATAATTGTAGGCATACACTCAACAAGACAGATAGGTAGGAAGTTTGTAAAGCTTCACATACTCATCATTGCCTTTAATGCCCACTTTGTCTGGAATCAAGTTGGGTAGCAAAACATCAAATTCAATTCTCATAAATATGTGCTAGGTAAGATTTGTGCAGAACCTGGGCTGTGGTGGCCTGGTACACTGTCCATGGCTTTTATGAAACTTAAATATCTAGCAAATAGAAGACTGGAATTTTCCAACCAAACTATCAATGGGTAGTGGCCACTTTCCAGCAAGGAGTACATTTGTTAGATTATGCTTTGCTAGATATTTTACAAAAACATGATTAGGAAATGTTAAAGAACTCCATTTTCAGGTGAGCAAGGTTTAGAGTGTGGTGATAGGGTTTATAAGAAGTTTTCTGAGTGGAAGACATCACTCAAAAATCTCTGGCAATACTCATAACAGTGTCTTTTGACTACCACTGTGTCAGTCAGGAGCAAAGATCTGTTCTGGATGTATACATTCCAACGTAAGACTCTGTGGTCCTTCTGTTTTTAAATCTCACCACTTCTGTTATTCTCTTAGCTAAGCTGATCAATAACCCACTTAAAGATGAGTGGGAACATCATCATTCTTCTCATAGCTGCCTTCACCTCCTTGTTCTTTAGGCAGTAGATGAGAAGATTCACTAGGGAAATGATTTCACTGAACTACGTGGAGAGGATCCACTCCAGGGGAAACCTGAGGGTGGCATTAGATGGTGAAGAATAACAGATAGAGAAAAAGGTCACTGAATTGAGGGAGGAGAGGAGGTGGAGAAGGCCTTGCCTCGGCCTGTGGAGCTGATGCTCAGCATGGCGGAGCCTGGCTCTTGGGGTCAGCAATCACCTTGAGGAGGAGGAAGAACTCTCATAATAGTGCTGTGGTTCTCTAAGGCCATTTATAGGCTCTTCTTTGGAAATTAACTGGGCATAGAACTGAAATCTCTTCTTTCCACAACAGTTGCCAGGATGCATGATCCTCTTCTATTTCACTATCTATAGCTTTCTACTTGGTCAGATCTTCATTTTCATAAGTGTCATATTGACCTTCAATGGTTCCATGGAATCCTTGTCTTCCCTGGTTCTCTGCTGCAACACGTCTGAGCTTTGGATCAGCCCCCTATGACTCTATCTTGATAAGGTCAGTAAGCAAGTTATTATAGAATATAAAGGTCTGCTGGAAAATTTCCCCATGTCTAAATATATCATCTCCTTCAGCTGGGCCTTTGCGGTCCGCAAAACTTCCCAACATCTCTTAGAAATTGCAACATCCTGGAGAGGCAGAGGCAACTCTATACTCACCTCAATCACCCAGGTTGTTCCTCTCCATTCAAAACCCTCTGATGATTTTTCAACTGGTTATGTTAAGTTAGTATGCTGTGTTTGTTTAACAGTTTATAATTGAACAAATGGCTTTCACACGTTTTCCACTCTGCATGTGTGTGTGTTTTGGGTGGGTATTGTTGAGAGAAAAAGACCACTGAACTCACTTCATAGTTGAATGCATTAGTCAAGATTCTCTTGGGAAATAGTACAGAGGGGAGATACCTGTAAATAGATAAGATTATATAAAATTCTCTCACTTGACTGTGGTGATGCCCAAGTCCAAATTCGTAGGGCAGGCTGCAAACCAGTAGCTTTGATGAAGGTCCTTGATGAGTTTCCAGGAGACACTGGCTGTGTGAAGTAGACATGGGAATTTTCTCTGAATGCTGAAATCAATTCCCCTTTTAAGGCATTCAAGAGATTGGATAAAACATCACTCTTTCTGAGAGCAATCTCCTTGGGTGATTGTAGATGTAATTAAGTCATCTATGAAATTAACTCACTGATGATTAAAGTCCATAAATGTCCTTGTATTACAATTAGCCCAGTGCTTGCTTAACCATACAACTGGGCACATTTACCTGGCCAAGTTGACACATTACCCTAACCATGACAAATGAGTATTTTAAGCCTGGTGATTATATTTCATGTTTAGAGCCCCACACTGATTAGTTCTTTGAACAGCTATGATTTGACCTTGCCATATTTGATTGTAGGAGCTTTTCTAATGTGCCATATGCTTAGAGAAAAGAATCATACTTCTCACTAGGAATTCCAGGTCCTGGTTAATCCTGCATTAATCACCTTCCAAGGCACATTGCCCACTGTTCCCCAGACACCCCCCTGCTAAGATCAGACATCTCTGCTCTTGACCGTGATCCTCCTGTTTCTCTGACCTTGTTCATGCTGATATATGGTCAGGCCATATAGTGATATGTGAGTTTGGTGTGGTTCTTGTCTCTACAATGAGAGTACAGTTTCAAGGATGGCAGGTATTGTGCTTACATTCTATCCTCATAGCACAAACACATACAGATAGAGTGAAATACACACTCTCTTTCTCTCTCACACACAAATATTGGACAATGCACAATTGAGCCTTAATCAATAATTATTAAATGAATTGGGACAGAATTAGGAAAACTTCTTGAGGATTATCTCCATTCCAAGGATGAACATCAAGTTGCTGTCATGGGATGAAAACAAGAGGCACAAATTTAGAAGAGAAAGGGATGTTGGATTGCTCAACATCTCAGTTTAGCCAGCCTCACCCGGGGCTGTTAATTGCATTCACAATAATGTGCTAACACCACCACCATCCATTTCCAAATCTTTATAATCAATCTAAATAGAAATTCTTTAGAAATTAAGCATCAAATGCCCAATCTCTGGCCCCAATCTATCCATAGGTAATTTATATTCTCGATTCTAACACCATAAATTTGCTTAATATAATTAGTTCACCTCAGTGAGATCATACAATATTTCTCCTTTTGTGCCTGGCTTATTTCACTCAGCATAATGTCCTCAAGGTTCATTCATGTTGTCGCATGTTTGAAGACTTCATTCCTTTTTAGGGCTGAATAATACTCCATTGTATGTAAATTGTTTATCCATTCATAGGCTAAAGGACACTTGGGTTGCTTCCATCTTTTTGCATTTGTGAACAATGCTTCCATGAACAGTGGTGTGCAAATATCTGTTTGAGTCCCTGATTTCAATTCTTCTGGGTATATACCTAGTAGTGGGATTGCTGGGACAATTTGTAATTCTATACTTAGCTTCCTGAAGAACTGCCGAACTATCTTCCATACCTGCTACACCATTTTACATCCTCACCAACAATGAATGAAGGTTCCTATTTCTCCACATCCTCTCCAGCACTTGTAATTTACTGTTTTTTAATGGTAGCTATTCTAGTGGGTATGAAATGGTATCTCATTATGGTTGTGATTTGTGTTTCCTTAATAGCGAGTGATGTTGAACGTCTTTTCCTGTGCTTTTTAACCATTTTTATATCCTCTATGGAGAAACTATTATCAAGTATTTTGTCCCTTTTAAAATTGGGTTGTTTTATCATTTCATTTTTTAGTTGTAGAATTTCTTTATTTATTATAGCTGTTCAATCTTATCAGATATTTGGTTTCCAATGTTTCCTCCCACTGAGAAGGTTGTCTTTTCACTTTCAAGACAAAGTCTTTTGAGTCTCCAAAGTTTTTAATTTTGTGACAGGAAGACATTTTTTGCTAGGTTTAAAAAATTGTAAAAATATTTTAAAACTTTACTTTTAAAGGAGCTTAGATTAAAGAAAATTTTCATCAAAAATACAGGGATTCCCATATACCATCCTCACATTTTCCTCTATTAATAGTATCTTTCTTTAAAGTAGTACATTTGTTACAATCAATGTACAAACATTGAAGCATTGCTACTAACCATGATTTGCATTATGGTTTACACTTAACAGATACAATTCTGTATGTTTTGACAAAATGTATAATGACCAGTATCCATTATTGCAATATTAGGCAGAACAATTCCAGTGTCCCAAAAATGCCCCATGTTACACCAATTATTCCCTCTCCCTCCCCTCAGAACCCCTAGTGAGCACTCCCTTTATATCAACATTACAAGTTTGTCCATTACTAGAATAATAATAAGTCTAATTTAGTCCATAGTTGCATTCCCCCTTAAGTTTGTTCATTCCTCAATGTTGAGGATATGGGGATGGTGATGCCCACTCTGCTCTCAGTTGAGATGGTGCTTAGAACCCTTGGGGCAGATGGATGGAACCGTCTTGTTTGCAGTTGTAGACACTCTGTTTTTTGGGGATGGACATTGTCCATCATCATCTTTGTTAGTTGTGCTGGATGAGTCTGATGAACTGGAGTGTATGTATTGGCCACAACTCTGTTGAAATTCAGGACTCATCTGGCATATGAACTGATCAAAGATTCAAGTCTTTAGGACATATATTTAATGGGTATAGTGCTAATCATTGGTTCAGATAAAAGGGGCAGAATAACCATGTGTAGGAAAATTACAAATGAGTCCAATTCTGATATATTGGTTAGATGGGTCATCACATATTCCAACATAAGGTCCACCGATGGGGTGCCGATTCCTTAATGTTGTGTTCCTTGCCCATAGTGGCTAGATGTCTCCAGAGCATGCAGGAGAGCACCCACTTTTGGCACCATTCAGTGCTGCAGTCAGTGAGATCCTCCTGAGATGTGCATGAGTACAACCTCTGGAAGGACTTCCTGACTCACCCTGATGTCTCCTAACCATAAAAACTCACCTGTAAAAAATAAAGCTCACCTGCATTCAATATTTCCCTCTTTTGATCCAAGTCTTTCTCCAAATGCATCCCGGTTAGCACTTGGTAATAATCCCTTTGTGCCAGGGAAGCTCATCCCTGGGAGTCATGTTCCACGCTGAGGGGAAGGTAGTGAATTTATGTGCTGAGTTTGGCTTAGAGTGAGTCACACCTGAGCAACAAGGAAACCTTCAGGAGGCAACTCTTGGGTAATATATATTATGACGCTAAGTTTCAATTTCACAAGAATAAGATTCAAAAGCACAAGCATCAGTATCAAGGGCCTGGCCTATTGGTCTGTCCCCCTTTGTTAGGCACTGTCCATATACTCCAGAGATCCCTGCCACTCCAACAGAGAATATAGCAGGACTCCGCAGGATGGGAATTTAACATTCTGTCAGTTATTCTTTGAATCTCCACCCACTGAGACAACAACCCATGACCACATGAACACACTCAAACTCCATAGAGGCATGCCCCAGGTGCACACCTCCCTACTCAACCCCCTATCGCTGACACCCCGGAGCAGTGATACTCCCTTGCCACAGTTGCAACCCTCCTTAATCCAAAACCTCCTCCAAAACAAAGCAAATATAAAATCTTGCATTGTACCTTTCATTTCTGTAATATCTGTTATCTTTTATGTATGTTTATAAATTCTTCTGTATGTTTCAAGTATCTTCTTTTTTATTCACTTTATTTCAAAGAAACTTTAGGTTGCAGGAAAGTCACATAAAAAATATAAGGGATTCCCACATATGCCACCCCTTGCCCTCTCACTGTTTCCTCTATTAATAACATCTTACATGAGTATGGTACATTTGTTACAATTGATGCAATATTGAAACATTGCTATTAATCATGGTCAATACTTTACATTATGGTTTACAGTTTGCACCATACAATTTTATAGGATTTGACAAAATGCATAATGGTTTGCATCTGTCATTGCCACATCATGCAAAACAATTCCAATGTTCTAAAAATGCCCCACATTCCACCCATTCTTCTGTATTAGTCAGAGTTTTCTCTAGGGAAACAGACACCAACAACAGATTTTTGTAAATAATATGACATTTTTAAAAATTCTCTCACATGACCATGGGGACGCACAAGTCCAAATTCCGCACGCAGGCTGAAAACCAGGGGCTCTGATGAATGTCGTTGATGAGTTCCCAGGAGACGTAGGCTGTTGGAAGTGGAGCTGTGAATTCTCTTCCTGAATGCTGAAATCACTTCCCCTTTTAAGGCCTTCAACTGATTGGAAAAGATGTCACTCTTTGCTGATGGCAATCTCATTGGTTGATTGCAGATGTAATTAGACATCTATGCAATCAATCCACTGATGATTAAAGTCCATGAAATGTACTTAGTATTACAGTTAGCTTCACCAAACAAATGGGCACCATTACCTGGCCGAGTTGAGAGACATTAGTCTAACCATCACATCTTCCCTCCCCATTCCCTCAGAACCTATAGTAACAACTAATTTTCAGTTTTTCAAGAATAAGGTTCATAGATACACGCATTACTATTGAGAGCTTATCGTATTAGTTTGTTTTCTTTTATTAGGCACTGTCTATGTATTGAAATATTTTTGCACCTCTATTTGAGAATGTAGCAGGACTCCACAGGATGGAATTTAGTATTGTGTTGTTTATTGTGTGGTCTCCACCCACCAAGATAACACCCTCTGACAAGATGAACACATTCATATTCCATAAAAGCAAGCCCCAGGTGCAGCCTTCCCCACATATCCACCCCCAACTGATACCCTGCACCAGTGACCCTCCCTTGCCATATTTGCCAGAAGAATATTTTCGTGATTGTATTTTCAACCACAGATCTATGCCACCGCAGAATTCACCTGTTCCTTCCTCCAGCCCTCTCTCCAGTTCCAAAGGTAGTCCAATCCTCCTCCCCCAAAACCTGCTCACCCTCACACTCCAGCACTGTCGACCAAACTCGCATCCCTGCCCCCAACCACTACCAAACCACCCCCTTCCACCTTATCATAGGTTCTGTTCAGATTGAGCATTGGCTCACCTCTCTCTACTCCCTTTCTGTCTCCTGATAACCTATCTTCCAGATTCTAGCTCTGTGAGTCTGCTCAATATGCTTACGTCAATATTGAGGTTATGCTATATTTTTCTTCATTGGCTGGCTTACTTCACTAAACATAAAGTCTTCAACATTCATCCATGATTTCATGTGTGTCAATACTTTATTCTTTACAGCTGAATAATATTCCATTGTGTGTATATACCACATTTTGCTTATCCATTCATCTGTTAGTGGACACTTGGGTTGCATCCAACTTTTGAAATAGTGAATAATGCCACTATGAACATTGGTGTGCACATATCTGTTTGTGTTCTTGCTTTCAATTCTTTTGAGTATATACTTACTAGAAGGATTGCTGGATCATATGATAATTCTATAGTTAGCTTCCTGAGGAACCACCAAACCATCCACTACAATGGCTGCAGAATTCTACATTCCCCCCAGCAGTGGATGAGTGTTCCCTTTCCTACACTTCCTCTACAGCACTTGTAGTTTACTGTTGTTGTTTTTTAAAGCCACCTGTCTTATAGGTGTAAGATGATATCTCATTGTTGTTTTGATTTGCATTTTCTTAATACCTAGTGATATTGAACATCTTTTCATGTGCTTTTCAGTCATTTTAATTCCTCTTTGGAAAAATGTCTACTAATGACTTTTGACCATTTTTAAAAGGATTGTGTTTTTATTTTTGAGATATAGGATTTCTTTATATATGCTGGATATTAGACTCTATTAGATAAATGATTCCCAAATATTTTCTCCCATTGAGCATGTTGCCTTTTCACTTTCTTTACAAACTCCTTTGTAGTATAAAATTTTTAATATTGTGGAAGTCCCATTTATCAATTTTCCTTTCATTCCTTGCAGTTTGGGTGTAAAGTTTATGAAACCATTACCTACTACAAGATCTCATAGATGCTTCCCTACACTATATTATAGGAATGCTAAGATCTTGGCTTTCATATTTAGGTCTTTGAGCCATCTTGAATGAATTTTTATATGGGGCGTGAGATAGTGATCCTCTCTCATTCTTTTGGATATAGATATTCAGTTCTCCCAGTAGCATTTGTTGAAGAGGCTGTTCTGTCCCAGGTGAGTGGGCTTGGTGGCCTTGTCAAATATCAATTGTTTGTAAATGTGCAGTTCAGTTCCATTGGTCAGTATATCTAACCTTGTGCCAGTACCATGCCATTGTGACCACTGTAGTTTTGTAGTATGCTTTAAAGTCAGGTAGCATGATTCCTCCACTTTTGTTTTTCTATTTCAATTGTTTTTTGTCCATTTTGAATCTCAGCTTGGAGGAGAACTAAGCACAGGAAAATGGAAGTTGAAACACCTCTGTGGAAACATTCACAATGAACGCTATGTGTTGGCCAGTTTGGAAATTGCATGGACAAAAACTACTTTTGGTGCCCTCTGAACCCTAACTCCTGGTAGAAAATCTGCACTCCATTAGTGAGTCCCTGGTTCAAATTTCATAACTTAAGCTGGGCAATTTTAAAGACTTAGAATAACTTAAACCAAAATATCAAAGAAGAGCTGTGAAAAAAAAGGCAAGAAAGAGAAATTGGCCATCAAAGTAAATTCACCAACGTATTCAGATTTCTAGACTTCAGCAAAACATCACAAGCCATGCTAGGAAATGGGAAGAGATGACATCACCAAATGAATAAGCTAAAATATCCTGAAGAGATACAGGATTTAAGACAATTAATCAATGATAATCACACAAGTCTCCTGAATCAGTTCAAAGAATTGAAAGAAAATATGACAAAAGAGATAAAGGATATTATGAAGAAACTGGGTGAACAAAAAGAACAATTTGAAAGCCAGCAAAGAACAGTAACAAACCCTGTGGGAATGAAAGATACAATGGATGAGATTAAAAATCCCTATATTTTTGTGTAACATTTGTATAATCTAAGTATCTCTAATTTATTATATATGTATATATTATATTATATTATATTATATTATATTATATTATATTATATATAATACATTAGAGGTACATAAGAGCAGATTTGAATAGCTTGAAGACAGAATTAGTGATTTTGAAGCCTGAACATCTGAACTGGAAAAGACTGGAGAACAGAAAGAGAAGAGAATGGAAAAAATGGAAAGGAGTCTCAGGGAATTGAACGACAACATGAAATTCACAAATATGTTCATTATCGTTGTCCCAGAAGAAGAGAATGGAAAAAGGGCAGAGAGAGTATTTGAGGAAATAATGACTGAAAACTTCCTAAAATTATGAGAGACATAAATATCAATATCCCAGAAGGACAACATAATCAAACAATATAAATCAGAATAGACCTACTCGAAAACACCTACTATTCAGAAAGACAAATATAAGAGATAAAGAGAGGATTCTGAAAACAGCAAGAGAAAAGCAAAGCATCCCATACAAGAGAAACTCGATAAAATTAAGTGCCAATCTATTATCATAAACTATGGAGGTGAGAAGAGTGTGGTATGATTTATTTAAGGTACTGAAAGAGAAAAATTGTCAGCCAAGAATTCTGTATCTGGCAAAGCTGTCCTTCAAAAATGAGGGTGAGTTCAAATTCTTCACAAAAAACCCACAGAAACTGATAGTATATGTTACCAAGAGACCAGAATTACAAGAAATACTAAAGGAAGTGCTGCATCCTGAAAGGCAAAAACAAGAGAAAGAGACTTGGAGAAGAGCATCAAAGTTAAGATTATTAGGAAGGATAAATTAAAGGGTAAAAAGACACACAATAGTACAATATGACAACAGAAATCCAAAGGACAAAATGGATGAAGTAAGCAATACCTTTACAATAATAACATTGATGGAAATGGTTTGAACTCAACAATCAAAACACATAGACAGATAGAAAGGATAAAAAAATATGAACCATCTATGTGTTGTCTACAAGAGACTCACTTCAGATGTAAGGACACAATGAGAGTAAAAGTGAAAGTCTGGAAAAAGATATTCCAAGCAAATAGCACCAAAAAAGGGTTGGGGTAATGATACTAATATCAGACAAAATAGATTTTAAATGCAAAATTCTTATAAGTGATGAAGAAAGTATGTTAATAAAAAGGGCAATTCACCAGAAAAATAACCATACTAAATATTTATGAACCTAACCTGAGTGCCCCAAGATATATCAGGCACACAGTGGCCAAACAGAAGGGAGAAATAGATGTCTCTACAATTATAGTTGGAGACTTCAATACACCCCTCTCAATTTTGGTTAGAACATCTGGGCAAAATATTATTAAAGAAAGGAAACTTGAATAATACAATAAATGAACTAGACTTAATAGACATCTATTTTGAACTGTACTCCAAAACAGCAAGATATACATTCTCTTCAAGGGCTCATGGATCCTTCTTCAAGATAGACCACATGTTGGGTCAGAGACAAGTTTTGATAAATTTAAAAAGATTAAAAGTTTACAAAACACTTTCTCTTATCATAATGGAATGAAGCTATGAAACAATAATGGACAGAAAAAGAGAAAATTCATAAATATATGGAGATTAAAAAACATGCTCTTCAACAATCAGTGAGTCAAAGAAGAACTTACAAGAGAATTCAGCAAATATCTTGAGATGAGTGAAAATGAGAACTCAACATATCAAAACCTTTGGGACACCACAAATGCAGTGCTGAGAGGGAAATTTATAGCCCTAATGCTTACATTGAAAAAGAAGAATGAGCTAAAATTGAACATCTAACTGCACACCTGGAGGAACTAGAAAAAGAACAGCAAACTAATCCCATACTAAGTCAGAGGAAAGATATAGTAAAGGTCAAAGCAGAAATAAGTGAAATCAAGAACAACAACAACAACAACAAAAACAATACAGAGAATCAACAAAAGTTGGTTCTTTGAGAAGATCAACAAAATTGACAAACCCTTAGCTAGACTGACAAAGATAAAAAGAGAGAAGATGCAAATGAATAAAATCAGAAATGAGAGAAGATGCAAATGAATAAAATCAGAGATGACTCAGAAAGAAGAGAGATCATAAGAGGACAGTATGAACAACTGTATGCCAAAAAAACTAGATAGTATAGATGGGTTGAACAATTTCCTCAAACCACACGAACCACCTACACTGAACCTAGAAGAAATAGAAGACCTCAGCAAACCAATGACAAGTGAAGAGATTGAAACAGTCATCAAAAACCTCTCAAAGATGAAAGCCCAGGACCAGATGTCTTCACAGGTGAATTCTACCAATCATTCTAAGATGATCTATTAATAATACCAATCTTGTTCAAACTCTTCCAAAAATTGAACAGGAAATAATGCTACCAAATTCATTCTGTGAAGCCCAAATCACCCTAATACCAAAACCAAATAAAGATACTACAAAAAAATTACACAATAATATCTTTAATGAATATAGATGCAAAAATCCTCAACAAAATACTTGTACACTAAATCCAAAAGTACATTAAAAGAATTATACACCACGATCAGATTGGTTTTGTTCCAGGTATGCAAGGTGGTTCAACACAAGAAAATCAATTAGTGTAATAAATCACATTGATAAATTGAAGAATAAAAATCACATGATTCTCTCGACTGTTGACAAAATACAGCACAATTTCTTGATTAAGAAATACTGCAAATGATAGGAATAAAAGGGAACTTTCTTAACATGGTAAAGTGCATATTTGAAACACCTGCATCTAGCGTTGTAAACAGTGAAAGACTAAAAGCTTTCCCAGTGATATCAGGAACAAGACAAGGATGCCCACTGTCATCATTATTATTCAATATTGTTCTAGAAGTTCTAGCTAGAGAAATTAGGATAGATAAAGAAATAAAAGGTATCCAAATAGGAAAGGAAAAATTAAAACTTTCACTATTCACTGTTGATATGATCCTGTATCTAGAAAATCCTGAAAAATCCACAACAAAGCTATTAGAATTAATAGAGGAATTCAGCAAAGTGGCGGGATACAATATTAATAAGTAAAAATCATTAGCCTTTCTATATACTACTGATGTGCAATCTGAGAAAGAAATAAAAAAATTCCATTTAAAATAGCGACAAAATAATCAAATATTTAGTAATAACATAACCACACACATAAAGGAATTGTATTCTGAAAACTACAAAACATTGCTAAAAGAGACCAAATTAGACTTACATAAACGGAAGTACATTCTGTCTTCATGGATTTGAATACTAAATATCGTTAATATTTCAATTTTACCCAAACTGATTTACAGATTCAATGCAATCCCAATAAAAATCCTACCAGTCTTTTTTTGCCAAAATGGAAAAGCCAATTATCAAATTTATTTGGTAGGTTAATGGTCCCTGAGTAGTCAGAAAAGTCTTAGAAAAGAAGAATGAAGTTAGAGGATTCTCACTTCCAGACTTCAAAGCATATTACTTAGCTTATTATTTATTACACTGGTAAAAACAGCATGGTACTGGCATAAAGACAGAAGATTGACAAATGGAACCGAATTGAGAACTGAGAAATATACTCTTACCTCTACAGTCAAGTGGATTTTGACAGGACTGTCAAGTTCCCAGCTGGGCCAGAAAAGTCTATTCAACAAATGATGCTGAAAGAACTGGATAGCCATATCTAAAAGAAAGAAAGAGCACCACTATCTCTCACCTTATACAAATATTAACTCAAAAGGTATCAAGGACCTAAATATAAAACCAGCAACCATAAATTCCTATAAGAAAATGTAGGAAAACATCTTCAAGATCTTGTGTTAAGCAATAGTTTCTTAAATCTTATGCCCAAATCACGAGCTCAAAAGTGAAAATAGATAAATGGGACCTCTTCAAAATTAAGCACTTTTGCACACCAAAGAACTTTGTGAAAGTTTGAAAAGGCAGCCGACTCAATGGGAGAAAATATTTGACAATCACATATCAGATAAGTGTTTAATATCTATGATATAAAAAGAGATCATAAAACTCAACAATAAAAAGACAAGTTACCTAATTAAAAATTAGGCAAAAGACATGAAAAGACAATTATCCAAGGAAGAAATACAAATGGCATTAAAAAAAAAAAATCACATGAAAAAATATTCAATATGATTAACGATTAGGGTAATATAAATCAAAATTACAATGAGATATCATTTCACACCTATTAGACTGGCCACCATTAAAAAGTCAGAAAACTGTAAATATCAGAGAGGATGTGGAGAGATAAGAATACATATTCACTTTTGGTTGGAATATAGCATGGTACAACTACTGTGGAGGACTATTTGGCAGTTCCTAGGAATTTGACTATAGACCTGTCATAAAACCTGGCAATACTACTGCTAGGTATATGCCCAGAAGAACTGAGAGCAGTGACACAAAGAGACATCTGCACACCGATGTTCATAGTGGCATTGTTCACAATTGCCAAAAGATGGAAATAACCCAGGTGTCCATCAACCAATGAATAGTAAATTGTGGTTTATACACATGATGGAATATTATGCAGGGGCAAGAAAAAATGAATTAATGAAGCATATGACAACATGGATGACCCTGGAAGATATTATGTTGAGTGAAGCAAGTCAGACACAAAGGACAAGTACTGCATTACAGCATTATTATGAACTAAATATATTATGGAAACTCATGTAATTAATAATTAGAATTTAGGCCACCATAGAACAGAATGAGGGTAACTAAGGGTTAGTCTGTGCAGAATTGGTTAAAAGGTTGTTTGTAAATCTTTGGAAATGAATGGAAATGGTTAGAGCACATCATGATGTTTTTGACTAGCAGAACTAATATATGGGTATGATAGCGGTTGAAAGAGAAAGTCTAAGGAAATGTATATTACTAGAAGGAAAGGTAAAGAATGTAACATGGGACTGTATAATAGTGAAATCTCATGTGAAATATGAACATAGGAAATATTGCATATATAAGACTGTTTTTACAAGATATAAATACAAATAAACTAGAGAGAGGGAAACAGAATAGCAGCTATATATGGCAGGGGAGGCATAGAGAGATTGAGATGTGATGAGTTTCGTTTGTTTGGTTGGTTTTTGTTTATTATATTTATTATCGTTTTTATTATTACTGGAATAATGAAAATGGTCTAGAATTATTATTAATAATTATTAGAAATAATTGAAGTTATGTGATTGTACCAAGTGCCATTTATTGTAGACTTCGGATGGATATGCATTTATTTATTGTATCCATAAAATTGATTTGTTAAAAAAAAAAAACTCAGTTAAATTGTTTTTTGAGATTTCTAGGTTATTCGTCCCTGTGTTGTAAACAAAGTACCATGAACTAATATAAATTAATCCTCAAAGTATAGATTTTTTTGATCTTTTATTCCTAGCTTCTTTCACTTGGCATAATGTTTTCAAGGTTCATTCATATAATAGCATGATGTAGCAGTTGGGGTATATTTGGATTGTTTCTGCATTTGGCTATTTTAACAGTGCTGCTTTGAACATTCATGTACAAGTTTTTGTTTGAAAACTTATTTCCAATTCTTTTGTATGTATACCTATGAGAGCTCATATGGTAACTGTAGGTTTGCTTTTTGAGGAACACCAAACTATTTTTCACAGTCACTGCACCATTTACACCCCACTAGAAATGCGTGAAAGTTTTAATTATTCCATCTCTTCCTTAACAGTTGTTATTTTCCATTTTAAAAAAATTATAGCCATCCTAGTGGCTTTGAAGTGGTAGATTTTTTTTGTTTTACTCTTGTGATTTTGATTTTGATTTTGGTGAGAACTAATTCTGTTGAATTAACTTTCCATGTGCTTATTGGCCAATTGTACAGCTCTTCTGTAGAAATGTCTATTCAAATGCATTACCCGTTTTTTAGTTGCTGCTTTTATTTTGACTGGTGAACTGCAAGAGTTTTTTAAATATATTTTAGTTATTAGACCCTTGTTACATACATGATTTAGAAATATTTTCTCCCATTCCATAGGTTATTTTTTCACTTTGTTGATAATGTCCTTGGATGAACAAATGTTTTGATGAGTCCAATATAATTTTTTGTTGCTGTTGCTTGTGGTTTTGGTGATATATCTGATATATCTAAGAAACAATTGCCCAAACTGAGATAATGAAGAATTACACCTGTTTCTTCTAAGAGTTTAGAGTTTTTGCTCTTACTTTTAAGTAAAAGGTCTTTTTTTAAGTTAATTTTTGTATATGGAGTGAAGTAAGGGTCCAACTTCATTCTTTTACATGTGGATATCTAGTTTTCCTTATTCCATTTATCAAAAAATCTTCATTGACCATTGAATGATTTTGGCACCTATTTTGAAAATTCATTGTTTAGATACATGTGAGTTTATTTTTGGAATCTCAATTCTATTGTATGTCTTATCGTTATACTAGAGTCACACTCCAAATTACTCTAAAATTGTAGTTATATTCATTTCAGGGCGTTTGCATCCTTTAAATGTTATTCTTTGCAAAATTGTTTTAGACATTTGAGATCTGTTAAAATTTTATGAGAATTTTAGGATAGGTTTTTCTGTTTCTGCCAAAAATGCATTTGGAATTTTCATAGGGATCAAATTGAATCAATAGATCACTTTGAGGAGTAATGTAATCTCATTAAATATAGTCTTTCTATCCATGAACATGAAATATCTTACCTTTTTTTTTATCTTCTTTAATTTCTTGCAGCAATGTTTTGTCACATTTAGCGTCAAACCTTGAGCCTCCTTGGCTAAATATGTTCACAAGCAATTTATTCTTTTTGATCCTATTTTAAATGGAAATGTTTTGTTAATTTTCTTTTCAGATTAGTGAAGACAAACAAAGCTAATTTTGTGCAACATTTCGTAATTCATTTCTTAGTGCTAATAGGTTTTTTACTGTTTAGGATATTTTTACTATTTAGAATAACATCATGCCTGCTTTGAATAGATATTTTCACTTTTTTTCAAATTTGCATACCTTTTATTTCTTTACTTGCTTCATTGCTCTGACTAGAAATTCTAGTACTGTGTTGAATATACTTGGTGAAAATAGAATTATTTTCTTTTTCCTGATTTTAGGAGCAAAGATTTCAGTCTTTCACTATTGAGTTTAATGCCAGCTATGTTATATTTTCATAATGCCCATTAACACGATGAGGAATTTCTCTTATATGTTTAGTTTAGTGAGTGTTTTCTTTTAAAATATTGAATGAACATTGGATTTTGCTATATACTTTTTTGCATCATTGCTGATGTTCATGTCTTTTTTACTCTTCATTATATTAGTGTTATTAAATATATTTATTGATTTTACATATGTTTAAACATCCTTACATTATTGCAATTAATCCCATTTGTTTTTGGTACATAATCCTTCACATATGCTGCTTGATTACTTTGCTACTGTTTCACTGAAGATTATTGCATCTAAATTCATATGGATATTGGTCTAAAGATTTCGTTCTTGGGTTGTCTTTTTCTGGCTTTGGTATCATGGCAATCCTAGCCTCATAGAATGAGTTAGAAAGTATTTTTTGAAATACTTTTTGAAAGAGTTTAGGAAGAATTGGTGTTAATTCTTCTTTAAGTGTTTGGTAGAAATTCATCAGTGATAGACTATCTGTTCTTGTGTTTTCACTGGGAGCTTTTTGATTTCTTGTAATGTGTTGGTTCAAATTTTTTCTATTTCTTCTTTAATTAATTATTATAGATTGCATTTTTCTAGTAAGATTTCTATTTCAGCTAGTTTATCTAATTTTGGGGGTGCAAATGTTTATAATATCCCCTTATATTATTTTCATTTCTGTGATGTCAGCAGTAATGACCACATTTTCATTTAGATTTTGAAATTTAAGTCTTTTTCTTCTTTTTTTGGTCAGTCTCGGTAAAGTTTTGCTATTATTTTTAATTTTTTTCATTGACTCTCCAATGTTTTCTGTTTCAATTATCTGTTTCCCCTAACTTTATTCTTTCATTTTTACCCTATAATATGATTTTGTTTGATGTGTATTTGGGTTATTGATGTGAGATCTTTTTCTCTTTTAATGAAGGACTTTGCAGGTATAAATTTTCCTGTACTTCTTTTACTAGATACCATATGTTGATATGTGTATTTTTGTTTTCCTTTACCTCAAAGTATTTTCTAATTTCTCTTGTGATATATTTTTTGACTCATTGGCCCTTTAAGAGTTTGTTATTCAAGTTCATGTAATTGTGACTATTCCATATGTTTTCTGTTATTATTATTATTTTTAGTTTTATTCGTCTGTGGTTGAAGGGGATACTTTCTATGATTTTCATATTTTTAAATTTATTGAGACTTGTTTTGTGGCTTATTCTGTGGTCTATCATGAGGAAAGTTACATGGACACTTGAGGGGAATGTGTATTCTCTTGTTGCTGGGTGGATAGTTCCTTATATGCCTCTTTGGTTTAGGTGGTTAATGGTCTGGTTAAGTTCTTAATTTCCCTTTTAATCTTATTGTGAGTTTCTTGATACTATCTTCCTTGGAGTTTGTTGAGGTTCTCAAATGTTTAGATTCACTGGTTTCATTAAATTTGGGGAGTTTTTAGTTATTTCTTCAACTATGTTTTTTTCTCTTTACTCTTTTCCTCTCCTCATGGATTCCCTTTATGTGCACATGCGTACATGTGTGTGTGCGTATGCTGATGGTGTCCCACAAGTCTCTTATCTCTTCACTTTTTTCTTCAATCTTTTCTCTTTCTTCTCTGACAGGTTAATGCTAAGTGACTGGTCTTAAAGTTCACTGATTCTTTCTTCTGTCTGATAGAATCTGACATGAAACACTCTTGCAATTTTTTTAAAAATTTCTTTCACCTTACTTTTTAGCACCAAAATTTGTATTTGGTGCATTTTTCTAATTTCTATCTTTTTTAATATTCCCTATTTGTGGAGACCTTCTTTAGACATTTGCATATGCTTTCTTTAAGCACGTTAAGGACATTTAAAAGAGTTGACTTAAAATCTTTTTCCATTTGAGCTAATGTATGGGCTTCCTCTTTACGTTTGTATTAATTCCTTTCAATACCCTGTGAATGGGCTATGATTTCCTATTCCTTTGCATGACTCTTAAATTTTTCAAGTGGATATTCTGAATATTATAATGAGGAAACTTTTATCAACCTTCCCCAGGGTTTATTGTCGCTGCTTTTTGTGGGTTTTGTTTTGTTTTGTTTAATGGCTATTGACATCTAATTTTGGAAATTCTATGGTCTTTGTCATGTGTGGCCACAAAGCATCTCATCCAATATTATTCCCCAGCTAGTGGTTTGACAGAGAAGATCTAAATGCCTGGAACAAAAAGAAGGTAAAGAAAAAAATGAAGATGAAAACAAAAAAATAGAAAAGTTTCTCCAAGTCTTTGCACATTTGCTATGCTTATGCTTAGCTGGCAGTGTACACCAATGTCTCAGTGAGTAGGTCAGCAGGAGTTGAGAGTTTGAAAGTCGTCTCATGTCTTTTCTAAGCATGCATCTTGACCTGAATGCTTGTTTATCCTTCTTCAAGTTATGCAGAGCATTTCAGAGGCCTTCTTCCTCTGAGTATGTCCTTCCCCTGCAGGAATTTGTTTTGAGATTGCTTTAAATCTATAGATTATTTGGAAGAGAATTGACATCTTAATAAGATAGCTTCTTCTGATCCATGAACACAGTGTGTTCATTTACTTATCTAAGTATTCCTTAATTTTTTCTCAACAATATTTTATGGCTTCCATTGCAGAGATCATGCATGTACTTTGTCAGATTATCTTCAAATATTTCATATATTTTGACACATTTGTATGGTAAACATCCTCTGCTTTGGATCCCACCTTCTAGTATTTATGTCCTTGCATATCCTTTCCCCTAGAATATGGGCTGAAACTATTATTTTGCTTCTATAATATGAAAAAATGATGGGAAGTAACATTTTATCAAGTTAAATAGATTGAAACATTTCCCTTTTTAATACCCTCTCACTTTTGCTCATATTGCCCTCTTGTGTGCTTTTTCAAAAATGCAAAGCTCTATGTTATGTAGAGTTCCTCTTGGTGAGGAACCAAAGGAGGTCTCTAGCCAACAGCCTGTGAGGAACTAAGGATCAGTCTAACAGTCCATGAGAAGCTGAAATCTGTTGTCAGCCACATGATTGAGCTAGTAATTATATATTTTCCAGTTGGATCTTGGGGTGACTCCAGCATTGTGAGACACGCAAAGTCAGGTGACCCAATTAGCTTCCCCAAATTCCTGAGTCATGAACTATTTGAGTAGACTGTGACCAATAAACATCTTGGTCACTAGACACACAAAAATCAATTGTATTTCTACACACTGACAAGATACGTATAAAATGATATTTAAATGTTATACCACATAATAGAATAAAAAACACTAAATGTCTAGAAATATGTGCAAGAAATCTATGATAAAATGTACACAGTTTTGAAAGAAATTAAAAATACCTAAATAAATGGAGAGATATAACTTGATTATCAATTGTTGGAAGACTCAGTATTATAAAGATCTCAACTCTTCACTTTGCAATATAGATTTAATCTATGTCAGTAAACTAAATATTTTTGTTTTTTGACATGGTGATTCTACAATTTATGTGGTAATACAAATGACTAAGATAGCCAAGTATGGCCATTTAAGATTATTTTATGAATCCCAAAAGGTGAAAGATTAATTTGTAAACTAATAAACTCTTTTTTTCCCCAAGCTATAGATGATGGGCTTCAGTAAGGTAGTAACACACAATACTGTACAGAGAAGATTAACTCCAATGGTGAACGTGAATTTGGCATGAGATAGCAAAGAAAAACTGAGCCATGAAACAGGAACACTATAGTGAAGTGAGAGGAGAAAGTGTGGAAGGCCTTCCTTCTACCTGAAGAAGAGGTGATGCTCAGGATGGTGGAAACAATGGGGGTGTAGGAATAAACAATAAGGAAGCAGGTTCTAATCCCATGCAGAATACTGGAGCAAAGCAGGACTTTAAAATTTGTGGATACATCAGAATAGGACAGTGGGAAGAGAGAGGGCAGCTCACAACTATAGTGGAGGATGGATTCATCTCCATAGAGGTCCAAGTTCATAGCTAGAAGGATGTTAATGAATGCATTCAGAAAGCCCAGGACCCAGGATCCCCATCCCAGCCCCTTACAGAGCAGGTTGCTCATCATCTGTCCATAGAGCAGAGAGTGTCAGATGGCAACATAGTGGTCATAAGCCATGGCTGAGAGAAGGCAGGCTTCCGTGCCCCCAGACTCAAATGCAAAGAACACCTTAACCAGGCAGCCTTCAGCATAGATGGTTTTCCTCTGAGAAAGGAGATTCTCTAGCAGCCTTGGCACTGTGGCAGAAGAGAAGCAAAAATCCAGAACGGCGAGGTGACTGAGGAAGAAATACACAGGGGTGTGGAGGTGAGAATCTGCCCTCATAACCAGCAGCATCAACAGGTTCCCCATTAAGGTCAGGATGTAAATTCTTAGGAACAGCAAAAGGAGCAGAGTCTGGTTACAGGAATCAGCAGAGAGTCCAAGGAGAATGAACTTGAGGATGGTGCTGTGGTTTCTAAAATCCATAAAGGGACTGCCCTTAAAAATATTAATAGAGACTGATTTGAAATTCTATGGACCATACACAGTTACCAGAGGGTTGGAGCTTCCCCACAACCAATTTAGAGTTCACAAATGCTTTCCCTGATTCTTTTGAATTCGTTTTTCTTGTGTTGATATTTTCCTTCAATCACTAGCCCTAAATAAATTTTACCATGATAACCGAGCTTGATCATCTGCCTCAGTGATTGGTGAAAGAATTTATGGATATTCTCAATCTGAACTATTTCCAATAGTCACTTTTTAATCTATAACTGTGCTCAGCTACATTCCCTACACCTTGTAGATTCTAATGGGCTACGTACACTGAATGTTCCAAGATTTTCTTCTCCTTCTCTTACTCAGACTCTTATTCCCATTCAAAACCTAGTCATGATGTTATTATTTTGTGTTCTATTAGATTTTTTCACAGGCATTTTCATATAAAATGTCCATTTCATCTTAGGGAAAAGACTGAAATGTGTAGACACTAGCACATGTATTCATAGGATGTGTGAGGTTGTGTTTGAGTATTATATTGTGTTTTATTTGGAAGATGGAATAGAAATATTAGGGAATAAATTTCTTCCTCTATTTTGCAGTAGAGAAAATTGAGTATCCGATGTTATATAACTTGTCCAAATTGACAATTTGAACAGTCAAGATTTAACTCCATTATGTAGGACTCAAGACAAAAGGTCATATTACTATTCAGTGCCTTCCATTAAAGCCTTGGTCTTTCACATCCTCTATCATCTGGCATCCATTGACATTCTCGATAGTCCAGATACTACTCTATTCAGGGCCTCAATGTTGGGGGCAGACTAGTGTAGTCTCCTCTTATCACCACATGGGTGTATCTTTTTGTTTCCCTTTTCTCAAGCATGTGCTCCACATGAAATGTCCTCTCCCTCAATCTAAATCTTACTTATATTTTGCCTCTTACCAAAATTTCAGTGTCTTACTGAGAACTTCCTTCATCATCTCCCCTTATGAGCGCTCCAGAATGTGTAATAATTGGACAATTTATTATTCCTTGAGTGACTGATAAGTGATTGTCCATCCTAAACACATTTTTAATCCTCAGAAACAATTTGGGGCAAATCACTGCCCTGAGATTTTTCAAATTGGGAAACAAAAGTATTTTGGTACCTTAATAACACTTTAACATCATTATTCCCACTCTTACCTCTCTGATTTGAAGAATTTGCTCTTTCTGTCCTGGCCCAATAGCACCCTGTTAAGGATTTCTTAGGCATTCCTGCTTTTCTCCACAGTATGAACTAATCTATCCACTCAAAACAACTAACTCTTTTCCCTGTATAATATCAGATGAATCAATCTTTTACTCTGGAATCTAATATAGCATTTGTTTAGTATAATTGTTCTTACTTTCTTCTTTGATATTATGGTTTCTTGATGGCAATCATTTTGTTGTATAATATTCTGCATCCAGAAAATTGCATATATTAGGATTCCAATGATTTTTTGCTAAAGAAAAGAAAATAATTAATTGAATAGTACAGATATTATACTGTACTATAATATCTGTACTATTATAGTATATAAGTATTATGCATAGCTTATCTTATTGGGGAAAGGCTCCAAATGTATAACCTTAAGAAAGACTGAGCACTAAAGCTACATTGAAAGTAAAGGTGAAGAAATGTGTGTGTGTGTGTGTGTGTGTGTCTAGAGGAAATCTGATTGTTGTAACCATGGAGGGAGTATACTTTACTTGTGTCACTTATCATTAACAACCAAATCCTTGTACCCGAGTATTCATTCCATACCCACTAACCTATATAGTTTAAAATCATGATAGCCATCCACTGCCACACAGTCATCAATACATCATCATCCATTTATCCTTTAGTTCATTTGTCTATTCATCTATTCACTTTGTAACCCATTCTTTTCAGTAATAATCCACCTTTCTATCTGTTTATTCTTCTAGCACCTCTCTACAAACCCCTTTTTTTCAGATAACAAACATTCACAGACTTTCTGCTACTTATTAAATTTGTTAGGCATTGGGAGGAAGACAACCTAGCATGGACCACTGTTCAACTGTTATATAAATACTCATTTTTGCCCTTATAGTTAATGTCACTTTTCCTTAGAATCCAGGGCAAAATTCTCTCCTTAGGCTTTTACTCTTACCTAGCTTGCAATCTGATTTCAGCTTGCAAGCTGGCTCGATAACTTCACATAGTGTCTGCCCATTCCCATGTTTTAGTCTGCCATATAATTTGGGCCTTTGTCATGATACCATACCACGGAGTCTGTCATTGGGAGTTCCCAAAGGGTTCACAATTACATTAAATTCTGCATGCCCATGCACCTACCCAAAACTTCTCCTCTCAAATTGCCTTACCACTATTAATACTGAATATTCACAGAATTTTCCAGCCTATTGGGCGTTCTTATTCAATAGGCTTATTCAGTGCATATATCAATTCTGCCCAGTAGGATAATATACAACATAGATGGCTCAAATCAATTCAAATTCAGCCCTGAAGAAACACATTTAAGTTTCTATTTGAATCTATTTGAGGAATTGCTCCTATTTCTGCAATTTCTAATTCTATTGTGAATAAACCATTTACCTGATGTCTAAACTGCCAATTAACAGCAACAATAAACTGTGGGAACAAGATAACAAAAAGGTAAATTGAGGCCACTGTCTTCAAGAATATGAACATTTCTGCTTGGTATTTTCTCTGAGTTAAGTGGAAAATTGCTTTAATTAGCTTTCTTTTTGTTCATCTTATGCTCATTTTTCCATCAAGAGGGATCACACTTCCTTCAAGTCTCAATTCAATTCTCATTGAAATTGAGTGAATCAGCCCATATCTGTATTAGTTGGAGAAGGAATATTCTGCAGATTTACAGTGAGAGGAAGGACCAATGCAGAAGTTTGTTTTGTGTGATTCTTTAAAGGGAAGCTTTAAAGAATGTAAGATCATGTCAGAGAGTCAGAAAGAGAGTTCATATAAGGAAAGAGAAAGAAGTAGTCAAGAGAGAGAGGGGAGGAAACTTCAGTCAAGCATAGAGTACATTACTGAGTTGGTGGGGGGAGGTTATGGCTCAGAAAACTTCCTGCTGTTCTGGTCTTTTCCTGGGCCAGGAGACTCTATGTTCTTGAGGACCAATTGTTTTATGGCCAAATTACAGGAACTTCAGTTGATTTCTCTCCCTCTTGAGAAACCACAGTAAAGGAATCACAATGGCTTACTGCAGAAACTTCATCCTTTGAGTTCTGACTTGATCCTGTCTTCTTCTTCCACTAAGCTTCTAAAATATTTTTTTAAAAATCTAAATGTGGGAAGAGCATCTATGTGAGAGCTATAGACTCAAAGTCAGGGGCATCACTCCATTTAGTTAACTCTTTTTTTCTAAATATTGCACTAGGAGAGTCTGAAGTGAGTGATTCTCATTTATTTCCCTTCAGAAGGGCACATGTATGATTAGGCAGTCAGTAATTGGACGGATGAGATGGGCAGTCCAGCTCATCTGTTCAGGAGACAGAAGAGCTAGTGTCTTTTATTCTCTGGATCACAGGCTGAAGTTCACGTTTAGACTCATTAAAACATCAAGCAGAAATTAGTAGGGATCTCAGGGGATTTCGTTTAGAATGGTCTTTTAGAACTTTTCTCTTGCGGCAATGAAATTTCATGGAAACTATTGGATGCTTCGTGGTCTTTGAATTAAGCATGTGAATGGTAATATTCTTCTGTCTGTATAGATTCAGGAAATCATAGGAAGGCTATGCATTGGTCTTTGAGCATTTTTTAGACTATTTACTTTGTCCAAGGATTTCATTTTATAAACATCTCTCTGAAGAACAGAGAATATTTGCAATGTTTATTAATTACTTATCAAATGCCAAGTAATGATCTGCTTGATTTATTTTGTTAACTTATTCCATACAACTATTCTAAGGATGAAAACCTCTTACTATCCCATTTTACAGATGTGGTAACTGAGAAAGGTCCACATTCACACAGTTTGAAGTAGTAGAGTCAAGATTCAAATTCAATTTATAGGATATTGAAATATGCTTTCTATCCTATGTTAAATATCCTCAGGAAATCATTTTCATCCAAAGAAGCAATTATTTTACTTACTGTTTGAGTGTCTGGAATGGAATGGTTGAGTTCAGACTATTCATAAGTTGTAATGAAGGTATGTATTTTGGCCTCTGGCAAGGAGAGTGCTAATTTCTAAATGCATAAATTTTAATGATATTAAAGTCAATAGAAGTAGAAAAGCATACACTTTTCTAGAGCTACATTACTCAAATACATAAGAAATATAGTTTGCAAATGAAACTATATTTGTGACTGATGAACCATGTCTTCATCTTAGAGGGTTATTCCTTATTGTGGTTGTATTTCACATCAGTTTTAATTAAAACAGTTTAAAAAATAAGCATCTTTGAACACTTCTCCCTGCAAGGTGGTTCTCACATTGCACAGGGTGCAGATGCAAGCTAGAAGAAGCTATTAGTTCAAACTATTTTTATTTATTTATTTTTTTTAAAGAAGCTTTAGATTACGTAAATGTTACTTAAAAAATAGGGGATTCCTATTTTTATATGCCCCATCCCACCTCCACACTTTCCCATTAACAATATCCTTCATTAGTGTGGTACATTTTTTTACAGTTGAGGAAAACATATTGAAGCATTGCTACTAACCACGGACTATAGTTTACATTATAGTTTACACTCTGCACCACACAATTTTGTCGGTTATGACAACATATATAATGGCCTGTATATGTTATTGCAATGTCATACAGAAAAATTCCAATGCCCCTATATTATACCTATTCTTCCCTCTCCCTCGCCTTATAACATCTAGTGGCCACTGCCTTTATATCAATGATAAAACATCTTCCATTGCTAGAATAATATGTCTATAATAGAATAATAATAATTTTACTTTAGTCCATTGTTCATTCTCCAATCTTGAGGATTTGTGGATGGTGATTCCCACTCTGTTTCTACTTGGAAGGAGTTTAGATCCAACTCCTTCAGATGGATGGACTATCTTGCTTGCAGTTGTAGGCACTCTGTTTCTTGGGATAGGCGTTGCCCATCATTATCTACTTGTTAGTAGTCCTAGGTAATTCCAATGAACTGGAGATGAGGTGTTGTGACTCTGCTGAGATTCAGGGCTCAGCTGGCACATGAATGGACCAAAGATTTAAGTCTCTAGGACATATATTTAACAAATATAGTGCTAATCATAGGTTCAAATAAAAGGCAGAAGAGCGATGTGTAGAGAAACTATAAATGGGTCTAACTATGATACACTGGGGAGCATAAAATCCAAAGACCCTCTGACAGGGTGTTGAATTCCTGAGCTTGTTTGCCCTGCTTATAGTATCTGGATGTCTCTAAAGCACTCAGGAGTCCCACTGTTTGAGACACTGTTTATTGTGACAGTCAATGAGATCCTGCTGAGTTGTGCATAAGCATAACCTCTGAAACGACCTCCCAAATTACATTGAAATCACTTAGCAATAAAAACTCATTTGTATTTAATATTTTTCCCTTTTGGTCAAGGTCTTTTTCCAGATACATTGCTATTTGGCACTTGGTAATAATCCCTTGGTTGCACGGAGGCTCCTCCCTGTGAGTCATGTCCTTCATGGGGGGGAAGGTAGTGAATTTATTTGCTGAGTTCGGCTTAGAGAGAGGCCACATTTGAGCAACAAGGAGGCTTTCAGGAGGTAATTCTTAGGCAATATATAATACTAGGCTAAGTTTCAATTTGACAAGAAAAGGTTCATAAGTACAATCATCAATATCAAGGGCCTAGCATAATGGTCTGTCTTCCTTCACTAGGCACTGCCCTTGTACTCCGGGGATTCTTGCTGTTCTATTGGAGAATGTAGCAAAACTTCTCAGGTTGGGAATTTAATAATCTTTCAGTCAATGTGTGGGTTTCAAAACACAGAGATAACACCCCATAAACACTTGAACATATTCATATCATTTAGAGGCAGCCCTAAGTGCACCCTTCCCCATATATCCCCCATCACCAACACCTAACACCAGTGATCATCCCTTGCCACAGTTGTGACCCTTCTGTGATTCAAATCCTCTCTAAAAATGAAGCCAACATAATAACCAAATAAAATTAATAGGAAAATGAAATAACTGTAATAGTTTTAAAACTAACAAAAACACAGAAAAAAATTAAAAATTGAAATGATGTAAAAAATTTTTAGACATTGTGCCTTTTATCAATGTAAGATCTGTTGTCTTGTATGTACGGTGACATTTTCTTCTGTATATTCCCCTACTGCCTTATTTTTTTCATTTTAACTTCAAAGAAGGTTTTGGTTACAGAAAAGTCACATAGCTATAAGGGATTCCCATATACCTAATGCCTTTCTCCCTTTCCACTTTTCCCTATTAATAATATTTTACATGAGGATGGTACATTTGTTACAAATGATATACAAATATTGAAGCTTTGCTACTAACCAGGGTCAATGGTTTACATTATGCCTTATATTTTGGACCAAACACTTTTACAGTTTTTGATGAAATTTAAAACGGCCTGTATCCATTAATGCAAGCTTATGCAGAGCAATTCTAATGCCCTAAAAATGCTCTATATTCTATCTATTCTATTCTTCCCTCCCCCCTCCCCTTGGAACCTATGATAAACACTAAGTTTCAGTTTTTGAAGAATAAGATTCATAGTTACTCGCAATTGAGGGCTTGACATACTGGTCTGTTTTCTTTTATCGGGTACAGCTATATTCTCAAGGTATTCTTGTCCCTCGAATTGAGAACATAGCAGGACCCCCCAGAATGGGAGTTTAACTTTTACTTTTTGATTGTGTGGGTCTCCTCCCACTGAGATAACACACACTTACAAGATGAACACTTACATATTCCATAGGAACATGTCTCAGGTGCACCCTATACTGCATATCCCCCCACACTCGATACCCTATACCAATAACCACCCCCTGCCATATTTACCAAAAGCACATTCCCAAAGAATATTCAAAAGTACATTTGGGAATTCAAATTTCATCTCCCAGTGAAAGGTTTAATTATAAAAGAACAATTGTGAAGTGGTTTAAGACATATACTAAGGTAAGACTTCCTTAAAAAAAAAGGTCTATGAAGGACAACCAGCAAGATGGTGGTGAAGTAAGGAACTCCAAGAGTCAGCTAATGCTACAGGGTAGTTAGTAATCACCCAGGGCTATCTAAAGCACTTGTTTATGGGCTCCAGGAGACCAGAAGTGTATGCTACAACATCCTTGAAAGAATGGAAGGAGAAGACTGACCATCTGCAGAAAAATTTCCTGAGTAGAGCACACCATGCCATGGAGGCCAGTGCTTATCCTCCAATAGCAGCACCAGCCACCTCAGGAGATATTCTGTGGCTGGAGTTGGAAACTCCATTTCCCAAAATGGGGGAGGAAAAGACAGTTGGGCACAAACTTCAGGTACTAATTAGTAAATTCAGCTCAGTAAAGTATAATCCTAAGAACAGCTAAAGTTTGAACCTGTCCAAGTCAGAAAGGGGCAAGTAGCTGCCATTTATACCCCACTCCTGGCATGAGGGGAAGCAGGGAAGACTGAAAATCAAAGTACTGTTAGGGACCAGCTTATTTCCATCCAGATCAGATTTCAGCTCCAGCTTAAGCCTCAAACCAACCTCTGGCACGGAGGAAGATGGGGTACCTGAACCAGCCTCTCCAGGTAACTGAAGATATATTCTGCCAGCACAGACTGATTAGTCAGGCACCTGGGGCTCCATCCCGGCACCCCAATAGGATAGGAGAGGAGATGTGTTTCCTTGGCATCACTGGGCAACTTCAGGAGCTTTCAGTCCACACAAGCTGGTTTGTTGAGCACCTTCAATTCCTTCTCCACCCATTCAACCCCATAGGATAGGAGGGAGCTAGGGTTTCTTCAGATTCTGGGAAATTGCAGGCACTTTCAGCTTACACAGACTGGATACTAGGGCACCTGTAGTTCCATCCATGCCCCCAATAGGATAAGAGGGGAGCTGTGGTTCCATAGGCTTTCTGAGTAATTGCAGGTGCTTTAGGCCCACAGAGACTGATTATTCAGACACCTGTAGCTCCATCCCTGTCCCCAAGTAAAGTAGAAGGGGAGCTGTGTTTTCTCAGCCTTTCTGGGCAATGACAGGCTCTTTTGGTCTGCACATCCCGGAATGGTGGGTATCTGTGTATTCACCCCCAACACCCAATAGGATAGCAGGGTGATGGTGTGTCCTCAGCCTTTCTGGGCAATGGCTTGCACTTTTGGCCTTTACAGACTGAACTGTTGTGCTTCATTGGTTCTAATCCCACCTTGTAAAGGGCAGAAGGGATAGTACTCACTCAGCCACTCAAGGCAACTGCAGAACCATTTGACCCACACAAATTAGATTGTTGGGAAGTCCACAGTGTTCATCTCCATCCCTGATGGGGGATGTGGTGCTAATTCAGTGTACCTGGGCAACTGCACTTATTTTGGACCCTCATAGCATAGGTTGCTGCCCACACCTGCAGTTCCATCCTCACCCCAGGCAGGAGAAGATGGGTCATGAAGCTTTATCAGTCTCTTTGGGCAACTACAGGCAGTCTTGGCCTGCATGGCTTGAATTATTATGCATGGCTGTGGCTCTGTCCCTATCCGTGGCAAAGGAGAAATGTGGCCCAAGCTTCACTGGGAATCTTCAGGTTCCACAGCTTATAGCATCAACTACATCTTCAGCTCCTACTACACAATCATCAAGGGAGAAAGGGCAAGAAAGTTCTAAACCAGAGAGAGAAACTGCACTCAGAATAATTACATCCACTGAGCCAGATGCCTAGACAGCAACAAAAAATTGCAATACATACCAAGAAACTGGAAGATATGACCCAGTTAAAGGAACAAGATAAGAATCCAAATGACATAAAGGAATTGAGACAACTAATGACAGATGTTCAAAGAAATCTCCTTAATAAATTCAATGAGGTGGTTAAAGAGATTAAGGATATTAAGAAGAATTGGGTGAGCACAAAAAAGAAATTGAAAGCATACACAGAAAAATATCAGATCTTATGGGAATGAAAGGCACAATAAAAGAATTTAAAAATACACTGGAGTCACAAAGCAGTAGATTTGAGGAGGTAGAAGAAAGAGTTGGTGAGCTTGAAGACATGGCCTCCAAAAGTGAGCATACAAAAGAACAGATGAAGAAATGAGTGTTAAAAAATAAACAATGGTTTATATTCCATGGATACGGTGGATGGGATTATCCTGCCTGCAGCTGCAGGCCCTCTCCATTCCCTGGGATGGCCATTGCCCATAATCGTCTCCTCGCCAGGTGACTTGGATGAGTCCATTGAGCTGTAGGGTAGGAGTTGCAGCTGCACCAAGATTGCAGGCACAGCTGGCACATAGGTAGGCCAGAGGCTTCAGTCTCTGGAAGTACACCTAAAAACTCCAGCATCACATACAGGTTTGAATAGAAGGGACTGATGGACCATGTGCAGGGAGAACTCTGTCACTCTCAGGAGCACAGATTCTAAAGAGGGGCCCACTAATAAGGCATCAATCTCTGGGGCTATCCCCACTTGTATAGGACCTGGGTATCTCCAGAGCCCTCAGGAGCACCTCTGTGTGGGGTGATATCCACTTTGGTTTACCAACAATAAAATAAATAAATAAATAAATAAATAAATAAATGGAACGATATACCATGCTCATGAAAAAAAAATAAAAATAAAAAAATAAACAAGGTCTCAGGGAACTAAACGATAGTAAGAGACATGCAAACATATGTGTCATAGGTGTCCCAGAAGGAGAAGAGAAGGGAAAAGGGGCAGAGCAGAAAGAATATTTGAAGAAATGATGGTGGGAAATTTCCCAACCTTATTGATGGATATAGATATCCATGTCCAAGGAGCATAACGTACTCCCATCCAATTAAATCCAAATAGACCAGCTCCAAGTCCCATACTATTCAGAATGTCAAATGCCAAAGACAAAGAGAGAATTCTGAGAGTAGCAAGAAAAAAGCAACTCATAACATATAAGGGATACCCAATAAGAATAAGTGCCAATTTCTCATCAGAAAAATGGAGACAAGAAGGCTGTGGCATGACATATTTAAGGTACTGCAAGAGAAAAACTGCCAGCCAAGAATCTTATATCCAGCAAGGTTGGCTCTCAAAAATGAGGTCGAGTTTAGAATATTCACAGATAAACAGAACTGAGAGAGTTTGTAACAAAGAGGCTGGCTTTGCAGGAAATATTAAATGGTGTGCTACAGCCAGAGAAGACAGGAGAGGGAGGCTGGGAAGAGAGATTAGAAATGAAGATTATATCAGTAAATGTAACTAAAAGTGTCAAAAGATTTGTGAAAACACAGTATGACAGATAAAATCCAAAATTCAAAATGGGTGAAATGACATCTGCCTTTACATTAATAACATTGAATGTTAATGGATTAAACACCCCAATCAAAAGACACAGACTGGTGGAATGGATAAGGAAATATGAGCCATCTATAAGCTGTCTACAAGAGAATCACTTTAGACCCAAGGATACCAATAGATTGAAAATGTAAGCCTGGAAAATATTTCACACATGCAGTAACTAACTAACTAACTAACTAACTAACTAACTAACTAAATATTTAAAAATAAAGCAAAAAAAGCCAGAGTAGCTATACTTACATCACATGAAATAGATTTTAAAAGAAAAACTGTTATTAGAAACAAGGAAGGACATTTTATATTGATAAAAGGGGCAATTTACCAGGAAGGAATAACAATCATAAATGTATAGGCACCTAACCAGGATGCCCAATATACATGAGTCATACACTGGCAAAATTAAAGGAAGAAATAGATGTCTTTACAATAATAGTTGGTGACTTCAATATACCACTCTCAGCATTGGATAGAACATCTGGGCAGAGGATCAATAAAGAACCAGAGAGCTTTAATAATATAATAAATGGATTAAACCTTATATACAAATACAGAATATTGCACCCCAAAACAGCAAAATATACACTCTTTTCAAGAGCTATTGGATATTTCTCTAGGATAGAACATATGTTGGGTCATAAAGCATATCTCAATAATATCAACAAGATCAAAATTACACAAAGCACTTTCTCTGATCTAGTTGAAATCAACAAGAGGTGGAAAAAGGGAAAATTCACAAATATATGGAGATTAAACAACACACTCTTAAATATTCAGTGGATCAAAGAAGAAATTTTGAGAGATATTAATACATATCTTGAGATGAACGAAAACAAGTTCACAACATATCAGAACCTATGGGATGCAGCAAAGGCAGTGCTGAGGGGGAAATTTATAGTCCTCAATGCCTACATAAAAAAAGAAGAAAGAGATAAAATCAATGACCTAACTACACAGCTGAAGGAACTAGAAAAAGAACAGCAACTTAATCCTGGCAAGTAGAAGAAATGAAATAACAAAGATCAGAGCAGAAATAAATGAAATCGAGAAAAAAAAATTAGAGAAAATTCACAAAACCAAAAGTTGGTTCTTTGAGAAGATTAACAAAACCGACAAACCCTTAGCTAGACTGACAAAGTAAAAAGGAGAGAAGATGCAAATAAATGAAATAAAAATTGAAAATGGGAACATTACTATCGACCCCACAGAAATAAAAGAGACCATAAGAGATTACTACAAACTGTATGCCAAAAACCTAGACAATGTAGACAAAATGGAAAAATTCCTAAGACTGAACAACTACACTGTCCCTACAAGAAATAGAAGACCTCAACATACCAATCACAAGTAAAGAGATTGAAACAGTCATCAAACAACCCCCCTAAATGAAAAGCCCAGGACCAGATGGTTTCACAGGTGAATTCTACCAAGCATTCATGAAAGATTTAACACCAGTCTTACTCATGCTCCTCCAAAAAACTGAACAAGAAGGAATTCTACCAAACTCGTTCTATGAAGGCAATATCAACTTAATATCAAAGCCAGATAAACATATTTTGAAAAAGAAAATTAGAGACCCATTTCCCTAATGAATATGGGTACAAAAATCCTCAACAAAATACTTGCTAATCGAATCCAACAACACATTAAAATAATTATTTATCATGATAAAGTGGGTTTTGTATCAGGCATGCAAGGGTGGTTGAACACAAGAAAATCAATCAGCAAAATACATCACATTAATAAGTAAAATAAGAAAAATCAAGTGATCCTATCGATTGATGCAGAAAAGGCATTTGACAAAATACAGCATCCTTTCTTCATAAAAACACTACAAAAGATAAGAATTGAAGTAAACTTTCTCAACATGATAAAGGCTATATATGAAAAACCCACAACTAACATCGTACACAATTGTGAAAGATGGAAATCTTTCCTGTTGAGATCAGGAGCAAGACAAGCAGGCCCACTGTTACCACTGTTGTACAATATAGTGCTAGAGGTTCTAGCTAGAGCAATCAGGCAACAAAAGTAAATAAAATGAATCCAAATCAGAAAGGAAGAAGTAAAACTTTTTCTATTCAGAGATGATGTGATCCTACACATAGAAAGTCCTGAAAAATCTACAACAAAACTGCTAGAACTAATAAATGATTTCAGTAGAGTTTCAGGATACAAGATCAATATGCAAATATCAGTGGTGTTTCCATATACTAGTAATGCACAATTTGAGGAGATAGTCAGGAAAAAAAAAATACCATTTACAATAGCAACTAAAAGAATCAAATATTTAGGAAAAAACTCAACCAAGGATGTAAGGCATTTGTATTCAGAAAATGACAATTTATTGTTAAAAGAAATAAAAAAACAACCTAAATAATTGGAAGACTATTCCATGCCCATGGACTGGAAAATTAAATATCATTAAGTTGTCAATTCTATTCAAATTGATAAACAGATTCAATGCAACCCTGATAAAAATTCTACCAGCATTTTTTTAAAAATTGAAAACACAATTGTCAAATTTATTTGGAAGGGTAAGGGGTCCTGAATAGCCAGAAACATCTTAAAAAGTAAAAGTGAAGTTGGAGGACTCTCATTTCTGGACTTTAAATAATAGTAACTAGCCACAGTGGTAAAAAAAAAAAAAAAAAAAAAAAAA